>JAZHYW010003983.1:0-74358 GCA_037355805.1 Ixodes ricinus
ATTTTTTCTCGAGAACCACCGAACGGATTGACTTGGGAACGGTTTTATTAGAAAGATAATAAAAAACTGAGTAATATTGCGGCGCTACATTTCCCGATTTTTAAGCTTAAACAGTTTTTACGGGAACTTAAAGATGCTTGAAAAAGCCTTTTTTTTTCGTTCCGTTCTTCATAAACATTTAAAAATAAACCGGGGCCAAAATGCAAATTTAGGCTCGACAATATTCAAGACCAGGACTTTTTGAATATATCTCTTACAAGATCTTTTTTCCAGAGATTCTCATTGTAATAAATTTTAACTAAGTTTGTAGCCTATCAAAACGTCAAAAAATCCAGCTGTCAGCTGGCGCCATCTATGAGTCTGTCCGTAAAACTTGCTCTTGAAATTGCGCAATGTGTTATTGCGCCCCGGACTACTTGCATCTTCAAGGTCGTCGGGTTGACAGTCGGGATTTTGAGGAAGAGTGCCTCTCGAAACAGATCGTTTTTTTTTTTCTTTTTTTTTTTTGTTTTGTTTTGTTTGGGGGCGAAGATATTTTGCGGGTTATCGCGTTAGTGAGTAATAGGTTGTACATCGCCCGAGCGCGTCCTTGGGAGGATGTTCCGTTCTTTGTTGGTGTTTTGGGGTCGCACAAATGATAGTTAGAAGTTTCTTTTCTTTTTTTTGGCGGCGGAGATGTTTAGCGGGTGGGTGAGAGTCATCAGTTTTCAATCGCCGGAGCGCGTCATTGGGAGGATGTTCCATTCTTTGTTGGCATTTTGGGTCAAGAAATTGGGAGTGAAAGATTTCACGCTTCAAGCGGTCCTTGCGTGAGGCCTGAAGTTAGCAAATGCAGGTAGACAAAAGCAACCGAAGCGTCAAAGAGTAGATACTGTCTTACCACTTCTTTGTGTTCGAAGTAGGATAGGTGATTTGATCTGGCGATTTCAAATGTTCTGCAGAGATGCATTTAAAATGTTTACTTATTTTAAATGTGGAAGAAACATACGTGAGTTTGTCGATTTTGTTTTAAGTTCGACATTCGCTTTGCATATCAACTTGTGGAGGCGGATTTCTACCGAAATAAAACAAACATTGCGAAAAAAATTTCAGTGAAGCTAAAAACAGAACAAGCTTTTTGGTAGTAGGCGTGACACGTTGCCATTTGGAAGTTGTGAAAATCGCGCTGAAGATTCTTTGTTTGACCCGAACCAACACACTCTTGATTCAGTATTTTATGAAATAGAGGCGAATGTATTAGACAAGAACCCGCACATCTTTTATTATGGTGTTCGTCGATTGTACTGTCTTGGCTGCGATTAGCCCTTGGTCGGCTGTTACTGTTGGGCGGCGGACAAAAAATCTCACCGGAGAACGGGCGGCGGAGAAAAGCTCACCGGAGAGAAGCTCACCAGTGAAATGCTCACTGCAAAACCGACAAATGCGGAGAAAAGCTCAGTTACGAAATATTTTATTATTGTTTGCACTGCGGTGTTTATATTTAAAACTCACGTCCGCACTTTGCTCAGCGCTCATGCTGCGCTTTTGCGTGTTCGTATATTTGTAAAACCAAGTGTTCTCGTTCAGCCCCTGAAGAATAGCTTACTTTCTAAGAAAAATAGGGAAGAGGCAGACGAATCCACAGTTTTGCGGAATGTGAACATGTAAAAAAGTGGGGAACGCTTTTTTTCTGTTAACTTTTACATGGAGACAGGACATTGCCTCAATGTTGAGTACTACGAAAAGCAACAATGTGACCTCCGTCTCGGCACCCGACGACTCCTGACCTCCCAAAAAGTATCAAGTTCGTCTTAGGCCACATAACCGAAAGAGGTCATTGTTTACTACAAAGCAAAAGAAAAACGGAACATAATATTGTCGCGTGAGCAGCTAGCCAAGTAGGCAGCGCGCCCGTGGCCTAACGGTTACCGTGCTTATCTTCGATGCCTGGCCGCGGATTCACCTTCTTATTGTTTCTGTAATGTCGCGTTCTGGTAATTTCGAGAACCCTGTTGCTTATTCGAGGTTAGAATGTTCTAGGCGCCGAACCTTCTACGCCGATTGTTCCAGAAGCCCACGCGTGTACATAAGGAGCTCCGCGTGGAGAGCCGGAGTCAGTCCCGATCCTGCTGTTTCGTCGACATCGACGCCTGCGACGCCAACCTTCTATTTTGTTCGCCCATTAAACGTTTAGTTTCTTCAGTTATTCACCGCCTCATCATTTGTCATTCGTGACATTATCTTTATCCTTTGGATGCAAAGAAAAAAACACTATTTACAAAAACGAGAAACGATCTGGCCAGAAACCATCATGATGTTCGATAAAACGGTGTTCTACGAAACGGCTTCGATGAAATTGGATTCAATTACATGGCGTTCATTTAAATGACTTTGATAGAACAGAGTTCGATAAAATATCGAGAGCTGCGAAGAAATAATGTTAAAACGGTTTGTAAATGTGAGCTTTTCTCCGCATCTATCCGAAGTCTGGTGAGCTCTTCTCCGCATCCGCCGGATTTCCGGTGTGCTTTTCTCCGCCGGAGAACAGCGCAACACCGAGAGGATCACGGGAGAAAAGCTCACCAAAGAAAAGTTCACCGAAAATCTGACAGATGCTGAGATAAACCCACTCAAGAATTAATACGATCAAGCTTTTAAGTTTAGTATTTGCGGGAGAGGTATAAACGGTGAGATATATACAAGATTCGTATATTGCAGACACCAATAGGAATGAAGAAGCAGAAGTCCACAGTTTTGCAGAATGGAAACAATTAACTAAGGGATAGACACGTCTTTTTCTATAAAGACATTGCCTCAACGTTGAGTTCTGTGAACAGTAACGAAGTGACCTCTTCATTGCACCCGACGACCACAGAGAGCCCCCAAATTGTGGCAGGACCCATCACACCAAAAGTCATAAGTTACTACAAATAAAAAAAAATACGGAAAATAATGTTTTTATTATTCATATACCAAAATAATGCCATTTCCGAAAACGAACATCGTAGGTGAGTTTCCACCGCAATCATCAAGATTCCGATGAGCTTTTCTCCGCGTCGGTCGGTCTTGCGGTGAGATTTTCTTCTATTAGCTATTTTCCGAGATTTGCGACTTCGGCATGGATCTGAACCTTTTTTATATCGGAACCGCAGAAGATCGCACGGGCCTAAAAGACGATGCTGGTTTTCAGCCATCACATTTTCACAAAGTGAGACACCTAAGGTTCTGTTGCACACTACAAGGTCACACGCACCTACACCTGACATTTCATCGAACGCCGTTTCATTGAATGCGTCATAGGTTTCTGCAATAAAATTTGAAAATTTCTCATTGTCCTCTCGTACGACAGACGCCTGGATGGCACGACGGAGGACATGCCTGCATGGGGTGTACCCAAGCGGATGGATTCGGGTTCCACCACCTCCTACTCCACTAGCCCCGAATTTTTCGTTTTGTTTTGTTAGCAACGTTTTTTGGCCGGCTATTAAGATTTTTTGTTTAAAAATACCGGCCAATTGTTGCAATTGAACGTTTCGGTACGGGACGACCACTTTTTCGATGAAACGGCGTTCGATGAAATGTCCTGGAACCTACGCGTTTGCCGTTTTTTTTCCTTCGGGGTTATTTTCCCGATTATTGCTTTGCTCGACGACAACTCGGGCACAGCTTTGTGCCCCTCCCCCTTTATTTTTCCCCCTAAAGAGCAATTGGCAAAACACAAAGAAGGTCCAGACTCCTCGATATGCCATATAACGATGGCTACCCTAGCCACAAACCAGTGGACCCCCTCTAACAGACCGACCTCACCAAGCGTTCGCGCATGCGTGAAGCCGACAAAAGTTTAGTTCACAAGAAGCAGGTGGCAGTGTCCGAGACGGCTCGTGCCGTTACGTGCTTTTCACGCGCAGAGTTCCAGCGAGGTTCGGGCACGTGCTGAAATATTAAAGTTCCCTCGATGCATTGCGGCAGCGGTGGCGTAGTCAAACTGCCTGGTGAGATGGGTCTGTTCTCTTTGAGAGTTGCGTTATCCCCAGCGCAAAGTGGGAGCATACAATGTTCGTCGTTTCGTCACCCTTTCTTTGTAACAACTCGCAGGTTTGTGGAAACTTCAACTCCGACTGAGAGCGAAGTTGGAAGCCGTCCGCGCCAATATGGTGCCTCTATTAGCCGCGAGAACGAGCTTGAAATCAGTGTAATGATTGGTTGCTCTATCCCCGCCGTGACGTCACGGGTAGACCAGCGGTTTTGTCCCCGGGAGATTAGGACCGCACGAATAAAAATATAGGCACTGTGGCACTGTAGGCACGATAATTTTTGCCTTGCAAGAATAAGGCAATAATTATCGTGGAATATACTATCAGCCAATACTAAACCGTTTCCGAAACGGCTAGGCAAAGAAATGATCTTGTCAGGTCACTATCGGAACTAATCGGAACACGTAATTATGGAAGGTATTGTTTTAATAATTTTTTAAAGCATAGCTTTGTGACACTAGAACTACGCTTTGAACAGTAGGTATATAAGACGCAACACTATCTAAACTTGTGGTTATTGATTTTTTGGCATTTCGGCAGTACAACCTATAGTTCTGATTCCGTGCCATTTAGAGATCGCACACCGATTTAGAAATCGGGGTGACCGTTGAAATCTGGTGCTCTAGAAAAAAAAAAAGATGTGGTTGTGTTGTCTTAGTGTTAATTGTTTATTCTTTCTTTATCCATCACTTGAACCAACACGCTCTTCTCCCAAGTATAAAAAAAAGTTGTGACTCTAATGGCTGCTGATGGTATCGTGAACTGGTTCATTTCGTTTCTTTTTTCGCACAAGGAGATCAGACACTTTTTAGAGTGAGTAGCTTTATTTTTCAAAGCACTGCTTCATGAAAAGTAAGCTCTTGGGCCGCTATTTAGTACGCAACGCCATTCTTACTTGTGGTATATTATTTCGCAGCATTACGACACGACACATGGCATATTTCGTTTTGTAATGATGATATGGCATATTTCGTTTTTTGTAATGACGATATCAACAGTCTACATGCTATTTGGAAATCGTATCTTACGAAAAATCTCGGAACGCGAAATAGCCGAAGAACCGAGCCAAATGAATCCAAAGTATCAGGCAGCGAAATGAGGCTGTTTCAGAATCGAAGAGGTCGTGTGGGCGTCTTATTTTAAATCAGGCGATTAACGCAAAAACAAAACACAAACTGTATTTACACTAATAAATCAATTGAATATACATCATTACACAGAAGTGTCTCGAACGGCTTCTGTCTGTCGTTTGCCTCGTTCCGCTCGTGTAGTTCCAATCTTCTAGTTTCTCGTCGTAAATTTTCTGGTGAGCGTCAAATTCTTTCCAATCTGCAACAGAGGCGTTTTCTAACCGCGTTTTTTTTTCTTCCTAATCCGGTAAGAATAGGACAAAGGGCCCCCTTCGCGATGGCCTCGGAGGCCCACAAAGCCATTCTCGCAGCTCGCAGGGTGGAGGGACGGGATGGGTGGGTTAAGTGGGGAGGGGGGGGGGCTTTCAGGGTCAAGCCGTCCGCTGATAACCGGAACAAAAAGACAAGCTTTTTCTTTATTTTTGTTTGGAAATAGCACTATATCGCGTAAGCAGGTGAGTACAAAGGCTTCCTCCCCAGAGCCATCTGGATTCCGGAAAAGTTCCTATCGGAGATGAAATTCTACTGAGATATCCTCTTAACCCCAGTTCCCAAGTTTTGCACCACAAACTAACCCGTTCTGAGATCCTCCTGCAAAAACTAAAACATTCTTTATTGCTCTGTAAATTACGCAATCGTCCGCAAATAATCTGATGTTAGATGATATGAAACACGCTAAATCATTGATGTAGATTAAAAATAAAGTGGTCCCAAAACTGAATCTTGAGGTACCCCGAGGTTACGTCTACAAATTTGGATTTCTTAACCCCCAGCACAACGCACTGTTTCCTCTCACTCAGATAGTCTTCTATCCACCAAAGTACATTACTGTCTATGTTTAGAGTACTCATTTTGTGCAATAACGGTTGGTGTGAAAAAGAATGAAATGCTTTACAGAAATCTATAAAAATTGCATCAGTTTGCTGCCTATTTTCAGCCGTACTGACCAAATCATAAAAAGTTCAATTAATTGGGTGTTGCAGGAGACTCCTGTACTAAAGCTTCGTGTTGGTTAGGACAAAAAAATGTATTATCTTCTAAGTGCTAAGGAATGACAAGTTGTTTTTCTAACACCTTTTCTTTTTTGTTCCCTAGTTCTAACGATGTGTGGGTGCTGGACCTTCAGACATACATGTGGTCCAAACAAAACACAACCACGCCCAAGCCCTGGCCTCAGTTACGGGCACTCTCAGGTGTGTGATCCCGTTCCCAAATGCACCTATCTAATGGTTGCAGTCTTGGGCCATTCATTTAAAGCCCTTTATGAGATATGTCTTGCATTCCAGGAAACACTTTGACTATATAGTGACAACCCCGTGACACCTTGTTTTTTTTTTTATAAAGTGCATTAAGAGAATGGTTTTTATAACTGTATTGCTAAAGTATTTTTAAGAGTCAGGTCTTACCTGTACTCACTGTGATGATAACTGGTTATTAACCCTTTCTCAGCCGTGGACGACCTGGGTTCGTCCACAGTATACCGTTCCCCCTGAAGACGAGCTGGGCTCCGTCCACATTGATTCAGGCTCCAATATGCTACCATGGACGAACTGGGCTAGTCCACGTGTTTCTAGTTAAGGGGGGGACACTACCTTGAGATTGCACATTTTTTTCAAAAAATGCATATTCAGAACTGCAGAGTTTTGGCATGAATGGATAACAAGGAACACTCTCACAAGAGTCTTGTCAATGTGCACATGACAGACAATGTCAAAAATGTTTTCAATTATTCTTTCTTATGTGTTGGTGGGGTGTGTCATGCACTGCGTAGCACTGCGTCATCCACAAGTGAAAATAGCTGCATGTCAATGTCAGCCTATCAAGAAGAAGTTTGACGAAGACATCACCTACACTGCTGGGAAGAATTTCTGACATTTAAGACGCAAAAGAAAGTTGCAAGAGTCGCCTTGAAACTTCAAGTGCATTTATCTCAGCTTCAATTCTTTTGGCAGCAAATCCCACCTTAATCAAAGCTATCGTGTCAGTATGAAACTACCGAGAGACTTAATATTTGCGGATTATATGCCGAAACTTTATCGAACCGGTTACTATAAATTTAGATTTTTTACAATTTCATGTTCCTTTATCATGAAAAATTGTAATTTGCAAAACTTGGCAAATGTAAAAAAAACATAAAAAAACTTTTCTTAAATTTTTTTTCATTTGAAAAATGCATATTTTTTGAAATTTTTTTTCATAGTAATTGGCAACAAGTATTCCAGTATGCATTCCACCAGGAAAGGACCCTGTGGCGATCAACTCCGGTAACCTCAACGATGGATTCATTGAGCAGATTCCATACAAAGCTCCGTTTTTGGGGTATAGTACCTCATACGGTTGGTTCACAGGGGCTGAAACTTTGCATGCCCTCCTTCTATATGGCTACAAATACCACCTGCGAATTTCCACACCGATTGGAGTTCCCAAGTTTTGCACCACAAACTAACCCGTTCGAGATCCTCCTGCAAAAACTAAAAACATTCTTTATTGCTCTGTAAATTACGCAATCGTCCATAAATAATCTGATGTTAGATGATATGAAACACGCTAAATCATTGATGTAGATTAAAAATAAAGTGGTCCCAAAACTGAATCTTGAGGTACCCCGAAGTTACGTCTACAAATTTGGATTTCTTAACCCCCAGCACAACGCACTGTTTCCTCTCACTCAGATAGTCTTCTATCCACCAAAGTACATTACTGTCTATGTTTAGAGTGACTCATTTTGTGCAATAACGGTTGGTGTGAAAAAGAATGAAATGCTTTACAGAAATCTATAAAAATTGCATCAGTTTGCTGCCTATTTTCAGCCGTACTGACCAAATCATAAAAAGTTCAATTAATTGGGTGTTGCAGGAGACTCCTGTACGAAAGCTTCGTGTTGGTTAGGACAAAAAAATGTATTATCTTCTAAGTGCTAAGGAATGACAAGTTGTTTTTCTAACACCTTTTCTTTTTGTTCCCTAGTTCTAACGATGTGTGGGTGCTGGACCTTCAGACATACATGTGGTCCAAACAAAACACAACCACGCCCAAGCCCTGGCCTCGATTACGGGCACTCTCAGGTGTGTGATCCCGTTCCCAAATGCACCTATCTAATGGTTGCAGTCTTGGGCCATTCATTTAAGCCCTTTATGAGATATGTCTTGCATTCCAGGAAACACTTTGACTATATAGTGACAACCCTGTGACACCTTGTTTTTTTTTTTATAAAGTGCATTAAGAGAATGGTTTTTATAACTGTATTGCTAAAGTATTTTAAGAGTCAGGTCTTACCTGTACTCACTGTGATGATAACTGGTTATTAACCCTTTCTCAGCCGTGGACGACCTGGGTTCGTCCACAGTATACACGTTCCCCCTGAAGACGAGCTGGGCTCCGTCCACATTGATTCAGGCTCCAATATGCTACCATGGACGAACTGGGCTAGTCCACGTGTTTCTAGTTAACCTTTGCCGTGGATAAATGACGCTTCCTTGGAAAATAAAAACGTGGTAGATCTCTGAATTTGGCAGAAAATTGTTCCAATGCAGGCAATGGGGGGATTTAAAGATGGTGGCGTCAACTTCTGGTCACTGCGTTCACAGTGACGATCTTGCCTCAAAGTTGGGACAAAAACGAAGATATTGCGACGTCTCTTCAGATTCGGAAGACGAAGAAATGAACCTTTCATCGGACAGTAAGAGCTATGCCACTTAGTTATTGGATTTTAGCTCACATGACTCCGTGTCGGCGGCACTGGACAAGAATCATCATAAAAAATCCCCTCCAGCCCCTCCACGTTTTGCATTCACTGCTACGCCCGACCTGAACGTCATTGTGCAAGGTGATGTGAACTGTCTGCGTCACTTCAAACTTTTCCTTACTTCAGATGTTACTGATCTCGTCATCTGCGAGATAAATCGCTACGCTGCGCAGTTTCTTGCAAGGCACGCGGCATGCTCAGCCGTGTTGAAAGAGCTATCAAGTGAAGAGCTCAAGCTTCTCATTGGAATTATTCTCCTTGGATAATCCAGAAGCGAGACATGGCTATGTGCTAATCCAAGAGGGAATTCCTCAAGACACCGGTCTTTGGTGCAGTCATGAGCAGGAATCGCTTTCAAATGATCATGAAGTTCCTGCATTTTGTTGACAACACTGCTGAGATCAACACAGCAAACCATCCCCAGCCAAGACAATGGAAGCTCTGGCTCGTGTTCAAGCTGGTAAATGGCCATTTTTTGTCTGTCTACACTCTCAAACGTGATGTGGCAGTTGTTGAAAGTCTCCTGCTACATAAAGGACGTTTGAGTTGGAAGCAGTACTTGCCCCTGAAACGAGCACGGTTTGGGCTCAAATGTTTTCTGCTGTGCAAGTCCGGAAGTGACAACGTATCAAACATGATCCTCTACCAGTGGCGGATCCAAGGGGGGCGACGGGGCGGCCGTCCCCCCAACGAAGTCGACCTTCCCCTCCCCCCTTCTCGGAGGGCAATTTTATATGGGTGGACCCCCCGGTGCACACGAAAGAATGGGACAATAGTATCCTTACAAATTTTCCGCCCCCCCCCCCAAAACGGAGTTCTGGATCCGCCGCTGTCCTCTACATGGGAAAAGGAACTGTAGACAGTGACCAGCTCATGTGCATGGGGAAGAAGGTTGTTTTTGCGCTCTTGGCACAACACCTCGATCATGGGTACTGCTTGACTTTGTACAATTTCTACTGTTCATCGAAGCTGGTGGATGCTTTGATCACCAGAAAAACGGACTTGTACGGCACAGTACAAGCTACACGAAAAGAAATGCCTTACCCAAAAAGTGAAGCTGAAGAAAGGGGAAGTGAATGCATTCCAATGTGGCGAAGTGCTGGGCCCTTCAGCAGCAAGACAAGAAGTGTGTCTCTCTTATGAGCACTGTGCACAGTGCAGCAATGAAAGAGGTGGTCGACAAGTGCAATGAGGTACTACAAAAGCCAGAACTGGACCTTGGTTATAACCACACAATGGGTGGTGTGGACAAAAATGACCAGAATCTTTCCTACTGCCCCTCAATCTATCATCAACAGAAGGGGTTCCACAAGATCTTCCGCCATCTTGTCGACATGGTAGTGTTCAATGCCTCCATTTTGTCCAAGAAGAGAGCGGTGGCAAAGACACAGATTTGGACTTCTGCATGAGCCTCGTGGAGGCCCCGACGGCTGAAAACATAGAACCTGGGAGTCGAAGAAAGAAGACAAAGAGCTCAGACAACGTTACGTCACGACTCGTTGAACGCCATTTCCCCAGGTACCTTCCACCCACCTCAAAAAGTCAGAAGCCGACTAGATGCTGCTTCACTCTAAGCGATCAGAGAAGAACCTGACAAAAGCAACCAGGAAAGAAACATGGACCTGGTGCGAAGACTGTGTTGTGGCACTCTGCACCATACCGTGCTTCGAAGTCTACCACACGAAGCCCAACATTTAGACACGAGATAAACCCTTGGGAAAATACGTATTGGAGATGTGAACCTCTTCATGCAGATGTCGTGTTTCAGATAACTGCGCTTTGACCCCACTGTGAGGTAATGGATTGAAGCCAAACTTCAGTCCCCTGTTCTTTTGCACTTTAGCCTCCTTTTCTTTTGCAGTGTTTAAAAAATTTCTCATATAATATATTTTTTGGCATTGGTTTTCGGCCTTTGTATTGCATATTAAATTTAGAGGGCCCATAAAAAAATCACTATTTTCAAATCGTTCTTTCAAAATTTTTGCGGTAGGCAAAGGGTTAATTGTGATTTGTGTAGCTTTCAGTCAAATTAAATAGTTCAGTTTTTGATGCACTTACTGAGTCACCGTTGAATATTTCTTTGTCACATTATTTAAAGATGACACGCTGTTAAATTAAAACGATGTACCAAGAAAGATATTCGTTTCTTGGGGAAATAGATGAATATATTTTTAAGGCTCAATCAGGTATAAGATATAATTTCTGTAGTATTGTTTTCCATTGTTTAAGGGCATTTATAAAGACATGTTCTGCCTGACTGTATCATTTGTTCTAGATTTCTCTGGACGAGAAACACATGCTCATTGTTGGTGGCTGTGGTGGTCCTAACATGGTAATTTCAGTCTTTCTATCAGTTTAACTCTGGTTAAAGTAAATACAGAACTGCTGTCCTTAATAACGATAACCAGTCTTGTGCAACAGTAAGGAAAAGAGTTCTAAACTTATCTGCAAAGGAGATTACAGCACTCGTTGCAAGCTCTTGAGAGTTACAGTGATAACCCCATATTAACCAAATTTTAATGTACTAATGATATTTAAGTTACATATTGAATTTTTTGTTAGCTTATGCTAGTACTCAATAGCAACACATGCTATTGGGCTGCTACTCTTAAGAAAACCTACAGTAATACTAGGCTAAGACTTTTCTTTATTACATTTAAGTAATTGAAGTTCTACTGCTCAAGTCCTAAAATATTTATCATTCTTAAAGACCTCTAGCCTCGTTGTTTCAAAGGCAGCACTTAAAAAACTTGAAGCTTTTACTGTACCAAATTTCTGCATAGCATGTCCAGTGCTCCAGTGCAATGATCAGTATGACAAACTCCCGGGTGTGCTGTTTGCAGCTCTTGAACGATGTCTGGCTTTTGGAAATTCCGGATGAGCCCAACAGGTCTTGGATATGGAAAGAGGTCACCGTAACAAATCGGGAATGTGCAGCACCTCAACTGTCGTTTCATCCTGCTTGCAAGGTACGAATATTGTCTACATCTAAAGACAATTATGAAAAAGTGCAGTATAGTGGCATGACTACGTAAGGTGGTAACAAGTAAGATGGTACCAAGTAAGATGGTACCTTATAGGATGCTACTTCGTAAGAACCTTTATCTCCAAAGTTCTAGAGATGCATGAGTGTTCGAGGAGTAATCATTAAATTTGTTTAGAAGACACAAAACAGTCGTTTTGGAGAGTAAAGAGCATGTATTCTTACGAATTTTCCTGCTACATTTTGCAGGAAACTAAATTGGCATAATAGGACACGTGACGTCGGGTCACTTGACATTAATTTACCCGCTAAATTTAGCTTTGAAACTGAATTGAAATATGGGTTTTGTGACGTCGAGTCATGTTACATCCATTTCAGCGCCAAGTTTAGCGGAAAAACTGAGTTGATGTATAGGTCTGATGACATCGGTCATGTGACATCAATTTAGCCAACAAATTTAGCGGGCAAACTGAATTGTTGTATAGGTCACGTGGCGTAAATTTTCCTGCTAAATTTAATGGGATAAGCACAGATAGATGAAGGGACAAAATTTCGGGACTGGGGGTTTTTGTTAAGAAACATTTTACGCTTTGAAACATCCCGAATTCGGAAAAATAAAAACAAACCTCAGAAACATCGAGGTTGGGATTCTCTAACTTTCAGTGAACATGCGCATGTCCGGAATACCCCAAAAATGTCCTGGTGGCGATAAGAGAAGAAAACGAGATAGAGATGTGGTTCCCGAGTAAGAAGGAGTCTCTCGCGGACAGTTTAGTGGGGTTCAGCTCTGTGTCAACATAAAATGAAACTCTAGAAATAAACCTTTTAATGCGAAAGCATTGACTGTCCCATAATGCGAAGTCGCCGTTGTCTGTAACCATCTGTAGCAGCGAAACAGCAGCTAAAGTCCCATTGGCTGCGA
The DNA here is from genome assembly GCA_037355805.1 of Ixodes ricinus. Taxonomy (NCBI): domain Eukaryota; kingdom Metazoa; phylum Arthropoda; class Arachnida; order Ixodida; family Ixodidae; genus Ixodes; species Ixodes ricinus. The sequence continues at coordinate 12,794 of JAZHYW010003983.1, forward strand.
AGAATCATAGTTCCAAGGAACGCCACCCTACAGAGAAGCTTTCTCCTGATGCTGCGGCCCGCGCGCCAATAAAAGGGATAGGGTAACGCCCTTTCAGCCGTCGCTCTCTCCCCTCTCCGGTCACTTGTAAGGCATGGCCGGAGGGGAGCGAGAAATTCCTTATCCCTGTGCACTACTGTATCACGTGCTATACGCGGCCGCCGCTCTCTCCCCCTCTCCGGTCACGTGTAAGGCGTGGCCGGAGGGGGAGTGGGAAATTCCCACTCCCTCTCCCTGTGCACCACTGTGTCACGTGCTGTACGCTCTGCTTTCAGCCATGTCGTGCCGCCCGGCCGGCCTCTGCGGAGGACAGCGGTGCGTGCTGCTTATAAGAATGCACTGTTTGTAGGAATGCTTTCGCATTCCCTACACATAAGCAGTCTTAAGTGTCCTCCTGTAATTTTTTCTTTCCACAACCTTGGTTTTTTTTTTATACAAGCAGAGCTCCGATTTAAAATTTTTCGGTTCCCAATTTTGATGAAAGCGTCTCGGGGTTAACTTTCGGGGTTCAGTGGTGTTTACCGAAAACGCGGAACCCCATTTATAACCAGCGTACCTCCGAAGAACACCATTTTCTTAGGGCGACCCAATCTGATCTGAATATAGAAGTGGCATATGTTCTACGCTCGGAGTATTTGCACTCCGGTCCCGGATTTTCTCGTTGACGACGCCGTTTCTGGTGCTCTGCGCAGAGCAGGTGCAATTTGCGATCGTTACGATGGACCTGTTTTCAGTATGCTTCTGTGCATGCACACACCCTCTCCCATGGCCTTGTTTCCCGCTGTCACCATTTGTAGAGGGAACCGTCCCGCACAATCGACGTTGCCAGCACCTATATTTGCGCATGTTTCATCTTTCTTTTTACGATTCTTTTTTGAGTGTCGGTACTACGAGGCACGAAAAGCAGTGAAAACTGATACAATGGCGCGATGCCAATGTGTTCTGATGGGCAGAGGCACGTTGGGCAGCCCTTCGTTTGTAATTTGCAGGCTACTCTCTGGACGGTGCTCATTACTCAAAAAAGGTTCATCCGAAAACGCGACTTCTGGAGTTTTAGATGCAGTGTTAGGAAGCTCCGGCGACGTCGCTTTGCTCTGTCACAGACTTGACATTTCTGGAGGACGAAAAAGCGTTTTGTGCAATTTTGGATAAAGCTTTATATAACTGGGAACAGTAATTTTAAGCACCAAGATGGCTAGAGTGTCGTCACTCCGAAGCGAAGCACAGCTTATTCAGTGGCTCTGGACAGGACACTGACATAAGTGCAGCTGCTCCACTGCCATTCTGTAGGTGCACCAAACAGTGGCTTCGGAGATCGAGTTGAATGTCAATAGCGGAAAAAATAGCAGCACTTATGTCTGTGAAGCTGCACTTATGTCACCATGTCCTGCCCAGGGACCCTGAATAAGCTGCGCTTCGGAGTGATGACACTCCAGCCATGGATGGATGGATAGATGCTAACGGCTCTACCCTTTATAACGGGGAGTAGCTTGCACCACCTAGCCTAGAAATTAAAAATTACAGGAGGACACTTAAGACTGCTTACGTGTAGGAATGCGAAAGCATTATAGTCCCATGAGTGAAATGTACACGTATTAAAGTTTAGGACGACGCCGAGGACAACCTCGAGGATGTCTAGGACAACCTTAAGGACAAAGTCTAGGAAAACATTGAGAACGACTTCTAGAGGACGACGTCAAGAGCGACCTCAAGGACGTCGAGAATGACGCCTAGAAAACGACGTCTAGGACAACCTCAAGCATGATGCCTAGAGGACGATGTCTAGGACGACCTTAAAGTGTCGGTTGAGAACGCATACCCGCATTCCCCCTCCCGCTGCGCCGCCAGCACTTCTGCTGGCCCCTTAGCAACGATGACGCCGTTGCTATGGAGCCACATGACGCGTCGCAGCCAATGGGAATTCAGCTGCTGTTTCGCTGCTGCAGATGGGAATTTAGCTGCCGTTTCGCTGCTACGGATGGTCACAGACAACACCAACTTTGCTCCATGGGACAGTTATTGCTTTCGCATTAAAAACCAAAAGTAAGATTCCTCCCTTTGCCCTTTAAAGCCAATTTGCTTCCCCTCTGCAGTTTCATAACGATCACCAGACGGTGTGTGATACAGTTGAACCCGGATATATTGAATTCAAAGGGAATTGTAAAATACTGTAAAACCCTTTAATTTCGCGGCCCCTATTTTTCGCGAATCGGTCACAAAGGACAGAATCGCGGCCACTAAATTTCGCGAATTCCAGATGCCTGCATTGAAATTCTTAAAGATTGAAATTTTCGCGTGCCCTTAAATTTTGCGAATTTTTCAATTCGCGAAATTCGTGAAAATTAAGGGCTCGCGAACATTAAGGGTTTTACAGTAGTTCAATATGTCAATAATTTGATATACAAAAATATGTTAAATTAAGCTCGAGTTGAAATTTCCGGCCGTCTCTGCTAATACCAAAGGTTGCGACAAACGGGAGCTTACCAAATAGAGCATCCAAGAGCTGCTAAATACAGTAGGGCGTGGTTAGCGAAGACCGCAAACACCGCTGCACTTACACGTGTGCCAGGCCGGGACCTCCACACAGCATAAGCGACAAAACACAAAAATAATAATAAAAAAAATGTAAAAGCGACATCCATAAAAAAATTTCTTGATCCATAAAAAAAGTTAAGAAGGCAACAACAAAAAAAGCTCTAAATTAAAGCAGCAAACAAAAAGGAAAAGAAAAAAAGAAAAACGGTCAAAGCAATAACGGCAAAAAGAAAAGGTAAACAAAGTTAAGGCATTCAAAGTGCGATTGCACGACCGTTGTTGACACACTCGACTTGCCGAAGACTTTTTTTACAGCGGAGCTGTTAAGGGCTAGGTTCCCGAGGATCATGTCTGGTACAAAACGCTTGTCGACAAAAACGCCTCTGGACAGCTACCGCCATCTATAAGTGACGGCTGCAAGCACACAACCAGTATAGTTGCCACCGTCGCTCTTAGGTGGCGCCAACGTTTCCAGCTATCATAGAAGAACGGATAGTTGGGCGGCGCGTTGGTGGGAATTCATCGTAGGAAACAGAGCGAAAAACAGACGACGACAAAGAAGAAGCACACGTAACGAGCGCAGCGCTCGTCACGTGTGTTTCTTCGTCCTTGTCTGTTTTACGCGCTGTTTCCTACGCTCTTATCAGTTTCGGTTTGGACTTAGCGATGGGTCGGCCGCGCGCCCTTTCGGGGAAAGAAGACTGGCTGCGGAAGGAGTGGCGACGTACACAGCAGTGCAAACGGGTCCGTAACCGCCGCAAAGCCGCTGTCGCCTCGGCTTCCACTGCGTCAAGCGCTTCAGATTCCCTTGCCAAAGAAGAGCACATCACTCACCTGGAAAGCCGCCGCCGAGAACAGAACCAGCGATGTAAAGGGCGCCGACGGGCCAACGCCACGGAGGCCAAGCGCAAGCGCGAGGCCCGGTGACGACTGCACTCCACGCCGGCTGAACAGTTCCCAGGCGCGACGGCGATGTTCCGGAGGGAGTTCGTGGAATACCCGTCTGGCGTCACGTGCGCCGTGTGCAACCGACTCTGGGTCGCCGGAGACGTATCCACGATCAGCGGCATGTCGGATGAGAAGAAGCAGGAAACGGGCGCGTGCGCATTGAGGCAGTGCATCGAGTACAGCTCCGCTGGCCTTCCTTCTTCACGAGAGTGGAAAGGCTGAACGTTTTTGTGTTTATTTTATTTCGAGGCTAGGGAGTCGCGCAGCATCAGCAGTGTTCAGGGAAAGGGTATAGGCTACTCCGCTTTTTTTTCATTTTTTACGGTTCATTGTTTTTCTTTTTTTACAACTGCTCTTTCGCTGCACGTGTATGCTGGCTTGGCGGTCTGCCAGCCTCGCAGTCAACACAAGCTATGTGCTCGCCACCGTCCCAATCGGATCGCTGGAAAAGCAATGGACGGCTGGGCTTCGTTCGCTATATCGAGTGTCCCCGCCATGGGGTTTGATACAAAAAACAACGCTCCTAAACTATTACATGTGATTTTCAAGGGGGCGTTTAGACTGTTTGATATAAGCAATAATTCGAAATACCTGAGTGCGATATAACAGGGCTCAACTGTATCACCAGGATGACCTTTGAGGGATCAGGTAAAAAAACTAGGAACATAATCCCCCCCCTGCCCACCTCTTCCCCCTGGCGGAGTTGCCAATTTTCCTCTGGTCAAACTTACTCGGCGTTACCCAATCTTGGTGTTTAAAATCATTGTTGTCTGTTATATAAACCTTTATCCAAAATTGCATGAAACGCTTTTCAGTCCTCCAGAAATGTCAACAGTCCGCAGCAGAGCGAAACGATGTTGCCTGAGCTTCCTAACACTGCATCTAAAACTCCGGAAGTCGCATTTTCGAATGGACGTTTTTTGAGTACCGAGCGCCATTCGGAGAGCTACCTGCAAATTATAAACGAAGGACAGCCCAACGTGCCTCCGCCCATCAGGACGCATTCATGCCGTCGTATCGGTTTTCATCGCTTTTTGTGCCCCGTAGTTACCGACATTAAAACAAACAATCGTCAGAAAAGGCGAAATATGTACAAACATAGGTCCTGTCAACGTCTGTCGTGTGGGACGTCGCCGTCCAAAAATCTCAATGGCGGGAAACAGGGTCAAGGAAGAGGGTGTACACATGTGCAGAAGCATACTCAAAAAAGGTCCGTCGTAACGATTGTGAATTGCACCCGCTCTGCGCCAAGCACCACAACGCCAAGACAGACGAGAAAATTCGGGAACAGAGTGCAAAAAAAATGCTTTGATTGTGGCACGTTTGGTGGCTCTAGTACCGCCGAAAGCTGCTGGTAAAGTGCATCAAATTGGGTCCTTGTGCTTCCAGGTTGGCGACCGCGTGGTGGTGCTGAGCAAGGCGCAGAGGGCGTACGCCACGCCCTCGGGTCTGCACCCTGCAGGGATGCTGCGCGTGCGACCCCGTCGCGTACCTGGGTGCCACCCCGACCCGACGCACAGTCCAGGTGTGGCCTAGAGTCGCCTCTCCTCTGGGGGGTCTAGGGATTAGGAGACCGGAGGATTTTTCTCGCAGTCGGGGTCGTTGCGTAATGGTAAGGAGGTCGGGAGTAAGACCCCCGAGAAATGATTTCATTTATGTCTTCCATTGCGTATTTGTCTCTGGTAGGGGTGCGGCGTAAAGGCCTGTTCGCACGTTTTGCGTTTGGTGCGTGGTCGACGGCGATGTACGTGGGACCTGGATCCGGATAGAGATCTGGTTTTGGATAGGGATCCGTGACTTGAAACTCCAACCACTTACGATGAGAGAATGCGATGGCACACTGTCGCCATCTCGGGTAGCCCGAACCTGGGCAGAATAAATCCGACTTGCACGAGCGGTAACTTTAGCGCACCACCGCACATCATACGCGCTCAGTCTTTCTGAAAGTACCGATTTAGTGGCTTTTAGTGACGTGCAGCAAGTTTCTAGTGGAAACCGTGTTTATATTTGCTATTTAAAAAGTCAATTAGCTAATTTCAGTTACCTAGTCGACTTATCTTGACAATTAGCCCGCCACATTATGTCCCCCTAGCTGTATAACTCACCTGCACAGGTTGCATCGTGTAGCTTGCGCGGCTTTTATAAAATAAATTCGTAAAGCCTAAAAAAGCGCACTGTATAGGGTAGTACTGAACTGGAAAAAATCGGCCGTTGTCGAAGTCACTGCCTGCTTGCCTCTTTGACTGTGACCAGGTGATATCTGACCTGCCGATTGTTTGAAGGTCTCGACCGAGTTCCAGCCACCAGCAGGCACAGCAGCGGGAGACGTGCGTGAATGGGACGAGAGGCGTGCTCAAGAGGCCCCTGGAGGGCTCCTCCCCTAGCTCCCTCTCGTCGTCGTCGTCGGGGTCATCCTCGTCCGGTGCTTGCCCCTCCGATGCAGCTCGGGCAGGTAAGTTCAATGGACCGCCAGGACGTCAGAATCAAGTCCCGCCCTCTCGTTGCTATCGGCGATTTTTGGCTCGCGTGTTTTAACCTACTTTCACGGCTTTGTCGTTGGACCGCCAGGGTCCATGAATATCCGTTCCGGTTTAGGAAGCTGGCGAGCGAACCTGTTGTTGCGGCTTTCTGTTCTAGCTGCTAGGTGCCGTATATTTTGCGGAAGTCGTCACTTGGGCATTTCCACGCAATGCCGTTCTACTTGTGCCAAGCCATCTGTGTGCCATGCCGGCAAACCTTTGCCACCATTTTCCCTATTCGTTCACATATAAGCCAGTCTTTGTTACTGTAGTTTTTTACGTCGGCTAACTTCGGAAGCACGGTGGATGGCTCCGCGGATGACAGAAGTCGAGAAGCACAGTCTGGACATGTGTATATCTATATTGCATTCTTCATTGTTTTTTCATCAATCGTTCTGGCATTAGCGTCACTGAGAAGCTTAAAACGGCAGGGAGGAGCTTTAGTTTTTCTGCCTCCAGCGCAAGCTTCCTCTCGACACGACAAAAGGCAAGAAGCGCACGGTTGAAGCCGGGCGTTAAAAAGACATGCCCCGCGCTTCTCATTGTCTGAGTGACTATACTAGTAATTTCAGGCTGTTATTCTCATAGTATTGTAGAGCTGGTGTCTTAGTGTCACGACTTTAATGAAAGAAACCTAACGTTAGATTAGGATCTGCAGGAAACGTACCGCCACCACACCCTTCCTTTTTAGGGACATCCGCCGCCGGCAGTTCGAGCGGCGAGGAGGACGAGGAAGGGAGCGAGGGCGGTCCCAGTCGGCTGCCCAAGAAGACCGCCCTGTCGAGGGAAGAGGCGGGCTCGCGTCCCTCGGTCAAGCCCAACGCACGGCAGAACCGGCAGCGGCAGCTCGAGCTCCTGGACCGGATGGAGCAGCGACTCAAGGCTCTCAGGGCAGGAGAGTGAGTGGCCACCCCAACGGCTGTTCTCGAGTCTGCTTCATGTATCCACCTGTATCCACCTCTGGGGCAACCAGTGTTTTGGCTCAAAGCTGATGAGCTCCAGTGCAGATGCCAGGAACTGTCTCAATGGTGTGCCTAAAGACCGACGATCAGTTCGCGATCGCCACTTTTTCCCCGCTTCCTCCTCTCCCCCTTTTACCCTGTCCACTGTTGCCTGTTTCCTCCTCTCCCATGGTGAGGAGGATCTTCTGCCTTGAAAAATCTCGAGTCTGGTCGTCGGCCTTTAAGTTCCTTTGAACAAATTTGCAGTTGTATTTCAATCTGTCGATCGAGCCGTCACATGCAGAATTCCTTTCTGTGAGGAATGCAGCAAACACCAACTCCAGTCTCGGCCCTCCAGGCACGTGACGCCGTGTCACTGTCGCCGCGTCCTTTTTTATAAAGGTTTTTTCTTCATTATTTTTTTAGAAGCTCTAACAGCTGGCTCTTCTTTTCTTTGTCGTTGTTTGTTTCTTTCACAATTGCATCGTGTGGCCAGCTGAGCTTTCAGCGGTGTTTGGCAGTGGGCCAGCTAAGCAAATTCTCTTTGACTGTGGCACACTTTACTTTTCGAGGCTAGATCAAAGTTAGCTTCAGTGGGAACGCAGTTTTGCATCAAAAGAGGTGAAACTCGAAGCACAGTGGGGCGCGCTATTTTTATGCTTGTAATCTGAATTACTAGACTGCCTGTTGTCCGACGTACTGTGTATTCACTCGAAAATAAACAAACTGTGTGGCCTAGGTGGCTCCCAGACGAAGTGCAGGCCTACGAATCTCTAGTCTGAAGGATCGAGTCTTGGCCAGGGTCCATGGTCCAACACGCTTATTGCAGCGCAACAACCGTGTAACTGACATTTACGGTTGCACGTTAAAAGTTTCCTTACAATCTAAACTAAGCCTCCGCCATTCCCTATCAAATGCGAGTACCAACTCGTTCGAAAAAGAACCTGCCGAACGCGTCAGAGCGGCAGTCAGCATTTTCCTTAGAGACCCTGGAAAAAGGAGCAAAGTCTCTCGGTAAAACGTATACTGTCACCCTGGATCTTTGTCCTACCAGTGTAGGCTATTTTTTTTGTTCTGTTTTAACCACTGACAGGATCAAAACTGCAGGGAGGTATTTCAGTTGTCCCTCCTCTGGCGCAAGCTTCTTACCTTGACGACATTTCTGCATCTCGCAAGCTTGGAGCGTGCAGGTGCAGCCAAAGCACGGCGGAAGGTGTCGTGCGCATGTTGGAAGTTTGAGCATTCGAAAAGAAACTCCTCGTCATTCTCATCCTGTGTCACAATCTAAGGTTCTCAATGCCCGCCCTTTTTTCCCTCGCCAACCCCGTTTGCAGCGTCCAGCGCGAGGTGCCCGCCCCGCTGCGGCGGCGCCCAGCCACGGCGGCGTGCCCCATGCGGCTGTACGTGCTGGACGTCCGGCAGGCGGCCCGGGAGGCCCGGGCGGCCTGGCTGCCCCTGCAGCCCCACGGCGGAGGGGGCGCCACCTCCATGGTGGAGGAGGTCATCCTCTACTCCCTCGTGCTGGGGCGCGGGGAGCTGGTGCTCTTCGGCGGCATTCAGGTGGGATGCGCCACTTGTCACTGCATGCCGTCTCTTCTGAGGGCTGGCTCACACATGTGCGTTTCAGAACGCGTGCCTTTCATTGGCCAGCGAGCAGGAACTCGAAATCTGCAACCAATCAATGTCGGTGTACACTGTCACGCTGCGTTTGCTACGCTCGACGTCGCAGTATAACAGAGCCTTAAAGGGGCACTGACACACCAAAGGTCGTATTTTTTTATTGTCTAAAACAACGCAAATTGTAGTCATAAACATGCAAAAAAAAAATCTCTCTTGCGTGCGCGCGCACCTTTTATTTTTGGCGTTTAAATCTCCTGCCGCTACCTCCTTGCTTCTTTTGATCGATGACGTCAAAAATCAGGAAATTTAGAAGCTTTGTAGGCGACATTTCTATAACTTTTAATAACGGCAATCGTAAAACATGTTTTTTAACGCAATTGCGAACGCACTACGGCCCCTCTTTTTGAAACACCAAAAATCAGAGTTCGGTGAGATGTCCCTTCCTAGATTTGTGTCCTCTCTCAGAAAACTCGGCGGCGCTCAAGCAGATCGGCGAGTCGGCGAAGAAACCGTTTTCTCGCGCCGGCTCCTTTCTATTTAGCCAGCTCGCCTCCTCCTCGCATCGGGTCAGCGGAGGTCAGAGGGAAAGTCGAGTCGCAGGAGACCGCAAAATTTGACTGACTGCACTGGCAGGGATCGCGCGGGAACTTCAAATTCGGCATTTGGAAATTGTTTTATTAATTCACGAATACTGAATTCCCATGTTTCGAATTTTGAGGGTAATGTCCCGGCACCGTTTTCAATCGTTTCGGATAATAATAAAAAAAAAAAGATTTTGATGTGTCAGTGCCTTTTTAAAGGCTGGCTCACACATGTCCGTTTGAGTGTACTCAAACATTCCCTCATGAATGCTTACGACGGCATAAAGTGACCGCTTCGAAAATTAATTTGTGAACAATGTCTGCATGACACAAGCTTGGACTGTTGTGGGTAAGATTACCAGTGCTTGCTGCATGTGCGAAAGATGGAAGTAGCTGCTCTTTTTCCTGACAGTGTTTTAAGCTCAGCCTCTGAGCTCTATAAGCACGCCTTATAAGATAAATGTGAACTTGACTAGAACGATTCTGTAAGGGTTGACTTTACCGAGAACTCTTTCCTGCAACAAAGACTAGGAGAAGAAAATGAAGGAACGCCTATATTAAATGAAGGCTTGCCCGTACAATTTAAATGTTATAAACACCGGCAGTGTCGGCCTTTGATTAGGTAGCGTCTTGAGGAGAATTTAATAACAGTTCCTGTTCTATAGCTAAGCACATCATCTAGTTTTTTTGTTGTTTTTCTTCATTTCCAGAAAGACCTTGCAAACCGGCAGGAAGACACAGATGCCATGTCCGAAGTCGTCTCCAGCTCGCTACACTTCACTCACATGCAAGAAGGATGTCATTTGATGGAGCTGGCAGCATAACCAACCGCCTTGTCAAGATGGAGCCATGCCTCAGCCCCATGTTCCAATTGAACGCTGCTCAAATTTCTTTGGAAAGAGAATTTCACAGGGAACTGCACTCAGGATATGTGTGCTTTGTGACGACAGCACATGTCAGCACGGGCTTTACGCTCCTATTGCCAGAACTCTTAATGCCCAGACACTTAGACGATTTAAAAGGAACACTGGGCAGGACTTTACCAGAAATCTGCATGGGATAACGCCGTTCCTTTGCTCCCTGCGTGTTCTTCCCCGGTACGTTTTTATCTTGAGGAAACATGCAAAATGCTCTACCTCGGACAAATATTTTTTTTTTTCTCTCGGAAAAAGTTACAGAAAAGCTATCAACCAAAGTTTCTCTCGTGTTTATTCCTTTTTAATGGTTCTAAAATGGTTCGCTGCCACTGGTGAAAATGCTATACACTAACTAGTAACTCAACATATTGCACATTTGCTGTGTGCGTCGGCACGCATGGATGAGCAACAGAATAGGCTGCCTTGTGCAGCTTGTTCCTTCAATATTAGGACTTTGAGGTCGTATTTCGGAAGACGAAGGTGATGTCCTCTTCTGCTGCAGCCAAGTGTGGATCCTGGAAAAGAGCCACAGCAAGTGTTTTCCTTTTTGGACAGTTGTTTTTCTGTTATGTGTGTGCGTGCTGATTACTTTATTCACTCTGTTTGAGCGTGTTGAGTGTTTTTGACAAGCAATAGACGAAAAAATAGATCTGATGACACATTGTGAGTGACTGGTTATTTTGGCATGTTTTGGTGACAGCAAAAAAGTGATGTGCATGCTTTTTTACAGGCATACCATTTTTAGAATTTAGAATTGCTGCAAGATGAACTGCTATTTTTGTACTTTTCGGAGAGTTGATCACAGCGGGTTAGACCCGTTGAGCGCACTTTTTATCGAGCACTGCTGCACTGCGGAGAAGCAACACTTCTCGGAACGTGCTTCTGCAAATGTTGCTTCAGTGCACCAGTTCACGGTAAAAAGCGTGCTCAATGGTGCTTACCCACTACAATCAACACTTAAAATTGCAGTCGCACATGAGAAAATACTAACACTTTCGAACTGGGATAATGCACACGCATGCCTGGTGTGTTTAAAAATAAATGGAAGCTTTGTAAATGTTCATATCTACAATGCACAAAATTTTAAAAAGTATGATAAACTGGCTATTATGCGCGAGTATATCTTAGGCAGAGATGCAGTGACAATCTGCAATCATAATAAGAGAGTTTTTTCTTTTCAAATTCAAGATTGAAGAAAGGATACTCGCATATAGGCAAGGATATCTATAAATCCCCTTGATTAGGTATAGCTGGGGATCATAGGCTTAATTTTATGTCAACTTCATTGTTGACTTGCCATCCCAATGTAGACATTAAACTTTTTGAGGCTGCAGTCCATAAATACAATACACCAACTCGTGTTTACAAAGAAACTGGAGCGCTCCTAGTGGCATGCCACTGGCGCCATCACGCATGCACGATGGGGTGTGGGCAAGACAAGAACCCCCGCATCCCACATCAACAAACCATTGGAATGTGATGTTGGCGTCGGTGCGAGTCTCCGTGCCCTTTTCCGCGTTGGGATCGTTGCTTCTACATCTTCCTAACAGTGTCTTACTACTTTAGTTGCCCGAGTGAAATTTACAAGGCCTGAACTTACTTCTCATCGCAACTTTTGGTCTACTGGTTGCTGTCGTAGGGACGAGCAGACGACAGTTTGAATGATGAGACAGCTGTTTGAGCATGAAGATTCACTGAATGAGGTTCGCGGCTGGTCCGGACAACTTGGACGGTTTTCCCGTGTTCATGTTGGAAAAAAACATAAATCTGACGACCACCAGTATCTGAGAATTCAGCCCAAAGTACAGTAAAACCTCGTTATAACAAAATGGGATATAACAAACTAATGGATATAACAAAGGAATCATAATTCCCCTTGATTTCTAATAGGGAAGAAATGGACAGTGGCTATAACAAACTAATGGTTATAACGAAATAATTACGACTGCTCCTTCAACTTTGTTATAACGAGGTTTTACTGTACTTCCTGCACATGCAATATGCAATTGTGGTCCGACGTTGTCTGGTTTTCCCCCTTTCACGGCACCTATCTACGTCCTCGGATGAATCAAGCAGGCACAAAATAGATGAAAATTGATCTTCACACCTTTCCCGGCTATTCTGGTACAGCCCCAGTTCCAGTGTTTTGACGAGAAGGCAGGTTTTAGTCTGGTCTCCAACAACACAGAGGAATGCCCGTCCCACATGACAACTTCCGCCCACATCCCCAGACCGAGCGCACCCAAAGCACCACCATTGCAGCGTAACGTAAGAGTTGAGTTGGTGTATAGACCTTTGCGAAAGCAGCTGCCTGGCCGCCGCCATCTTGCGACTGGGGCGACCCCTATCAGCCAGAAAATTCTCCCACCCGCCTGAGCTGTGGAAACCCGGTCAGTGCAACTCCCCACCTGCATTGTGCATTCGGAGTTCGCCGGCTTTTCTTGAAAGCTTTTACTTTATTTGCCTGTTCAGGATGCTTACCCTTTTTGTGTTATCTTGCAATGTGAGAACTGGGGAATAACAGTTTCCTGCGAAGACCTGCTTGGCCTTCACAGAAAACAAACAAAGAAAGCGAACACCAAGCAGCCCGCGACACAAGTTGTTCGAGCTTCGAGAATTATTTCCGTCGAGATAATCTCCGAAAATTCTTCCCGGCTGTGTTCCCGGTCTTCGCTAAAAGTAGCTGATAGCGTCCGGGATATGGGGATGAATTAGACACGTTCGTTCATTTGCTTTGGTGTTGTACAAAAAAGCGGCTCTCTTCGAAACGTGCCCAAAGAAACGCCAGATTCCGTCCGATCGCCGTGCAGTGACTTGTAGACACTTTATATGGGATATGCTGCGTTATTTCAGATCTTACTCAAATAAATCCTGTTTGGATAACGCTGCACTGTGGGGTACGTACAATATGTTGTTCGATTGATGAGACTCGTTGAATTTCGTGTTGTGAGTGGGAAATACCCATGCATATTGGCTATCCTATGCGGTCAAATATTTTCGACAGTTAAGACCGTCCTAGATTGACATGGCTGAGTGTATGGCGTGGTAAAGAATCAATATGAAATGAAGCAAACATTCCAATTGTATTTGTTCTGTCGCGCACCGACTCACAAAAATAGGTTTCATTTGTTTGTTTTTGTTTCCAAAAATAGTACAATGCTTTCTTAGAAGCCTAGAGAAATTTTATTCGTCATAGAACACAAAAGAAATAATAAAACGCGTTAATTTAATTGCCACCAGCGTCCGAAATTGCACCTACACAAACTGCCACAGCGCACTGACAAGAAAACCCACAGCCCAGCGCAGACAGGCAACACTGACATACACTCTCAAAACCAGGGACGCGCGCTGTAAATCGCTTCTTTCGAGGCTGCCACTGGAAAGGTCTATTAGAAGTTGGAATATATTAATGTAGCTTAGAAATGAACAAGTGCAAGCTTGGGAACAGCCTTCACAAATTAGCTGGGTTTTCATTTAAGCTTGGTGCAGTAAGGAAAGGCTTGGAGAAACGTCAATATTTGATTAAAAAATATCCGGCCAAAATCACTATAGTATTTGCTTCGAATTCACTTCCAACTCGATATCCACTCTTTGCACATGCCTAGTGCACTTTATAGACATGGTGAGACCAAAAACAAAGTAAGTAGCTAATCTGGTACAATGATGAATGCAGGTTTTGTGAACTTGCCTGAATAAAACGGCATCCAATGGGTGCTGGAATGTGTTCCCACTTGAGTAGGTTGCCCACACCGAGCTTCTGCACTCGGAAAGAAATGCACAACATCCAAATTTTAGGCCAGGCTCAACTTGTAGATACCGTAAAATACCGAGCATCTGCCCATTTCACGCAAGCACCCACCCCCAATTTTGTGACATCTGAAAAAAATGTGCACAATACGAATATATGTCAAACTGATAACTAGGGTGTGTACTTTCGGTGTTTATTTGTGGGAAAATCGGCGGATGTTTTTCAGGTGTTTCTTTATTTTCGAAACACCGGTGTATTTCGGTGGAACGTCTCCACGACGAGGATAAAATCGGTGATTATCGGTGGAAAAAAAAATGCGATTGATCACAGACAGAGAGGTCCAATTTTATTCACATATTTCGTACACTTATTCTTGAGGAAGCGTCTATTTCTCACGCTTGGTTATTATAGTAGATGCAAGCATGCTTCGAGAAGCTTGCATCCATCATGGCAGCACGTTCCTTGCGGTTCACAACCCGCAATTTTGAAAACTCATCGCTCACATTCTGCGCTGAACACAGGAAGTTGTCCAGCGAGGCTTGGGACAAATAACGCTGGATCAGCGGTGCTAGTCACAGCCTACTGGCAGTAACAAAGAAACTCTCATTCTAGGTCACTCAGCTTGCGCTCGTCTCGGAGGAACCAGCCGATAAATACTTTCATAAGGCACAAATCCCTCTGGCAGCTCCACTTTTATGCCGGAACGACGAGTTCATCCATGAAATCTAAGTCATCAGAGATGTTTCAGGAAACAGTCCTAAACCGCTTGCTGTGAATCATCTGATAGTAGGCAGAGAAGGAATCAACAAGCTTCAACGTCTTACGTTGAGGAAACCCGCAGACGCGGGATGGAGCGCGCCTTCTCAAACACGTCTGCAATTTTTTTACAGAACGGTCCTTTTTATTCAGCGTAGAAACCCCCATGCCAACAAAACCCTTTTCCGTTTCCCCAAAGCCCGTGGAAACTAAACAGATAACAATGGACGCATCTCAGTTCTCAAAGGTCAGTAGCCCTGTACGACACGAATGTTGGCAGTGTCTTCCAGGAACCAGAGCAACCTCTGAATACATGGCTTGCACCGACCTCACTTGGCCAGACACAATAAGGAAAGGGCACGTGAGGAGCGTACCCTCCACTGCGTTAATTTTTCCACAAAAGGGGGCCATGGGAGATACAACGGGGGAAAGGCGTGTGAGGCGTAGCTTCCACTGCGTTAACTAGGCGCTTTTGACCCCCAGAAAGGAGGAGGCGGACTGACGCCACGTGCAAGCCATGTATAGACACTGGAAGAATGCAGGATCCACGAGATGACACGCTTGCAGCGGCTAACCTCTACGGGAAAGGGTTTCTCTAGGTCAGAAATATGCAACAACCGGTGTTTTTCGGTTTTAACCAGGGCGAAAATATCCAACCACCGGTGTTTTCGGTTTTAACCGATTTTTATTTTCGTCACCGACGGATGTTTATCGGTGTTTTCGGTTAAAACCGGAAAATACACACCCTACTGATAACCTAACAAGCTCCCATCCCCACTTTTTGGAATTATCATCAAACATTGTGTGGGCGCTTGCTCAGTACTTTTCTTAAGCTTTGGTGGCTTTTTGAGCAACCCAAACTAAACAAATTTTTAAATACCCACTCTGCCTCTTCCTGGCATGCTAGTATTTAGTATCCCTAAATTCATAACCGCTATTGAGAAAGCAGAAAATGAAGGTGCCGAAACCACCATTCAAATTTTCGCGTGCCCTTCAGTGGGGTGACGCGCATGCTGTGTGACCTGCGCGTCGAGCTAAAAAAGCGTGGTATTTTCACGCTTCCTTTTTGTAGCGTTAGCTACACTGGCGAGGTTGAGCAGTTTAGCGTGGCTCTCAAAGAGCTGAGCTCGCATAGCGCGAGGAACAGCGGCGTCGCCGCGGCGCACAACTGGCGCGCCAGAGCCGCTGCCCCAGCGCGCTCCGCCGCCATTGCGCGCGTTTCGCGGTCGGCACATTCCAGAGGTAGCGTCATAGCGGCGAGCGCACTGGCGCCGCCAGCGTGCCCAGTTGTCCGCCTCCGTTGCCCAGTAGCCGAGTCTGCAGCTGCACGGAGCCGCTTGATAGCGTGTCTCATTTTGTGCGCATCAAGCTCACACTCGTATATCCTAACATAGCCGAGCTAAGCCACCACAATTTTTTTTGTCTCGCTGGTGCAGAGTTTAATTTGGCGTTCAATCTACCCCATCAAACTTC
Organism: Ixodes ricinus; assembly: GCA_037355805.1. Taxonomy (NCBI): domain Eukaryota; kingdom Metazoa; phylum Arthropoda; class Arachnida; order Ixodida; family Ixodidae; genus Ixodes; species Ixodes ricinus. Next base: position 28,871 of record JAZHYW010003983.1, read on the forward strand.
TCATAACCCGTCCAGAACAAGCTCTGCTTCCCTATTACAACAGCTGACATCACATTTTCAGTGTTGCGGTAGGAGCCTCCTGGACCAAAGTTAAAACTTCAATAACTTAGCAACAAAAGCGTATTTTGGGTTAGTACCAGTTCAGACTCGTCTTTTAATGCCCGAGACAAATTTTGAGGCAACTCGAGCGACTTCAAATGTCGCCACATTCTACATACATGTGTATGTAGTCTATCAATTACAAACTAAGAAAAAAATGAAAGCCGTTTACAACTCCCTGTAACGCCAAACTAGGCGCAGCTCTTGAGGAGAGGGAGGGGAGAGGGTACTGAGGGAGGTAAACTCCTCCTCCCTCCTCCTCATCACTACCAAATACTCCCCCTCCCTCCTTCCTCCTCCCTTCCTTCTCCCCCCTCCTCCTTTATCCTCCCCTCTTCCTCCCTCCCCTCCTCCTTCCTCCTCCCTTCCTTCTCCTTCCCCTCCTCCTTTCTCCTCCCCTTCCACCTCCTCCTCCCCCCTCATCCTCCTCCTCTCCCTCCTCCTCCCCCTTTCCGTCCGGTGCATTATGGGATATTTCCCATGATGCACTCTCGTGATACGCTGACGGCGACGCCGCTCAAGCCGGAAACAGGCGCCTAAGCTGCGCTCTAAAAACGTAGCTTCGACTCCTTTAGTTGGGCTTACTCCAAGCATCGAGGGACAACCAACCTTTCCGAGTATGCCGGCGCTGGCAGGTGGCGTTCCAAGCTGGCAGTTCGTTGGGTTTGCGCTGATCGGCTTCTGCGCGGCGGCATCCGTGCCTGCGTTTCGGACGGAAAGGCGTCGGCCAGGCACGTTCATCTCCGGGTTGTTCTCATGGTCGCACGGGCATCCCAGAAGTCTGTGGGTGGAACTGTAGTGCCCTCCTGCGAGTGTGAACAGGTCCTGTTGGGTGGAACAGCCAGTTTATGGCGTGAACAGGTCCTGTTGGGTGGAACAGCCGGTTATGAGAGCGGGTTAAAGCAGAGGGGAAAGTAGAAGCCTGTTTTGGGGCATCGCTATTAACGTTGGTTCCACATCGCCTTGGTATGCCCGAGGTGTATTCGTACCTGCATTGCCCACTGCCTGCGACTAGAAAATGCCCGGCACTAACGCCATCTATCGAGTAGCCCTGGAACCTTTCCGACCTGCGTATAACTGGGCTGAAAGTTTTCCGGCGTTTGTGAGATCAAATTGCAGCACTAGCAATGAGAAATAGTTGATTATGACACTGAGGTGGTGGCTGTTATCAGGGGCAGACTAATGGGTGAGGCTTTTTCCAGGGGCATTTGGGGTGGGAAGTTCTGTGAAAAACTGATGTCCACGGACAGATGTGACGTCAAGGCGATATGCTACCAGGATCTATTTTGTTGACCTAATAATTGCCATGCTACAAAAACTAAACATTTCTTCCTGAGAGAAAGCTGCTGTATGTTGTTTTTGCCATAAAGAAAGTTGCCTTTGGGGGATTGGAAGGAAGGGGAGGGAAAGTGGGGGGGGAGGGAGGAAGGGGCAGTTGCCACCATTAAAAACTGCCCCTGACAATGTTATATCAAAAGCGTTATGAAAAAGTTGTCAACAACTCGTCACTTGGTGCTCTGAGCTGCTCTTTGAACATTTATTCTTATTCCTCACTAGATGATTGTGGCGATTACCAGAAAAATCAAGCTCAGTAAGCATGAAATTCGAATCTAATTTTTGAATATTGCGTCTCACTGCCATAGCAAAGATAAATATAAAAATATGCTGCGCAAGCATTTTTACGTGAAATTTCACAGGCAGCCTGTTCTGGCACTAGCGGGAGCTTTTGAAAAGAGGCGAGCCAGAGCTTGCAGTTTTACGTGGGTGCGATTGTGTATCCCTGAACAATTCTGCTTCCACACCGTACTCCCAGGATTATCAGTCAACTGTGACACACCAAAACTTTTCTGGTTTTTTTTTTATTTTTTACGTTTGACTTTATTTTTGGTTCAGGAATGTACTACTAACATTTTGTTTTGCTAGTTCAAACTATGCCAAAATCAAAATCCAACCTACGCTTTTAGACGAGAGCTTTCGATTAACCCTTCGAGTGCTGTAGCATAGATTTGGGGTGATTACCTAAGTATGCAAACCTCGTTCTCGTATCCATAGAAAACTGCAAGTGCTAGCTCACGTCTTTCCAACATGCTCCCAAAATACAGACTATCTCTCATTTTGACAGCACTCAAACATTTAATGAGGACTTACCGTATTTACTCGCAGAATGAACACACTTTTTTTCCGAAAAATTGATGAAATGTTGGGGGGAGGAGGGGGGGGGGGGCATTTATTACGCGAGTAAAATTTTTGCGTCCGTGTTTACTCGCATAATGAGCGGACCTTTTATCACGAAAAATCGGCGTAACTTCTTATCTCTTTGTGCGCAATTCCAAAACCAAACTGCGATGCGTCAAAAAAAGAAAATGTTCCTCTCCATGTTTTTTTTTTTTTGCTTCCGTGTTTGTTTTTTTTTTCTTATTTTCCCGCTTTTTTGAAAGTTGTTTTGTTTGCCCACGCTGTCCATGCATTCGCAGCCTAACGCTGCGCCAGGATAGAAAAGTGCGTTCATTTCGAGGGCTTCTCGCTTCTCTTTCCAAAGTGCGAGAAGGAAGCGAGGGGAGGATGGCTTCATTATGTGCGCTTTGCTTAGGCGAGGGCTTCTTGCTTTTCTTTTTTATCTCCTTGCGCGCGGCGCGCGCCCAAGACAAACTGCGCTGTGCAAAAAAAAAAAAAGAAAAAAAAGTTCCTCTTTATGTTTTTTTTTCTTGGTTTCGTAATTTTTTTTTTTGCCGCTTTTTGCAAGTTGTTTTGTTTCGCTTTGCTTAGGCGAGGGCTTCTCCGCTTCTCTTTCCTATCTCCTTGCGCGCGGCGCGCGACCCAAAGTCAGACTACGCTGTGCAAAAAAAGAAAAAAAAGCTCCTCTCCATGTTTTTTTTCTTGCTTCTGTTCGACCTTTAATTTTTTAACCCCTTTTGCAAGGTGTTTTGTTTGCCCACGCTGCCCATGCATTCGCGACCTCGCTGCACCAGGATAGAAAAGTGCGTTCATTTCGCGCGCGTGGGGGGAGGTCAAAATTTTGCGTCGAGTTGAGGCGCGTTTATCGAAGTGAAAAAAAGTCGAATTTTTAGAGCCGACTTGGAGTGCGTTTATTACGCGAGTGTGTTGATTGTGCGAGTAAATACGGTACTATGCACGTAGTTTTAAGGCACTGTAACCAGCCTACAGTAAAGCCAGTCAAAGAAAAACAATTAGGTGTTAAGAACTTTGAGGTTCGGTTTTAACGTAATACTTTATTAAATAAGAACAAGTGGCCAGAACGACAGCAGCCTTCCATCCTCGCGGTTCCAGAGCTAGAGTGCCTTCATACACATGCGCGCTATCCAGAGCGGGTTGGTGGCACCATCTAGTGAGAGCGTACAAATACACAGCACTCCTTCCTTCTTAATGAATTGGCTACCTTCTTATTGAAGGCTATGTGAATCTTAGGGGTTTGCGGACAGGAGCTTTGCGGACAGTTCGTGTGGAGTTCGTCTCATACAGGGCGTCCTTGCAGTCTCCACTGTCCTTGGTTCGCTCGTTGCGTAGCCTTGGTCCTTGTCGGGTGGTATAGTTGTTCCCCAGGACTCTATGCCAAAGTGGTCAAGTGTGGCTTGGCTTGGTTGTTGTGGTGGCACGGCTCTGCTCCTTGCAGAGCTGATACAGTCACAATGGATGTTCCGCTAGTGTTGTCAACCTCACCCAACCACCATCGAGGTCCCTTGTCGAAATTGCGAACTGCAATCTTGTCCCCTTTCTTGTGGCATAGTCTCTTTTCCCTTTCTTCTTGCTCGGCCCGGTTGCCTAGACTCTGTCGGCAACTGCTCCAGAACTACCTCTTCACCCCTCCTGGGAATACAGAGGTCCAGTCTTGCTTGCATTGGATAAGTCAGCATCTGTTTTGCTGGAGATGTTCCGCTCAGATGGGGTGCTCGGCCGACATGCATGGGCAACCATTGAGCAAGTCAGAGCTTGGGGTCTCTTCCCTCTGTTTTCTTGAGGCCATCCTTAACCGTGCGGAACAGCTCATTCTGCCAAGCCATTAGGTGCTGGATGAAAAGGGGCAGGTTGGAGATGCTTGATCCCATTTCCTTGAACAAAGTTTTGGAAGGGCTCACCAGTGAATGGAGTTCCACTGTCTGTTACAATGCATTTTGGTAGTCCGAACCTGTCACATAGGTGTTCTACAGTTTGCTCGGATGTGGCACTTGCAACAATGACGACTTCAAGCCATTTTGACTTTGCATCTACCAACACCAGTAGCATCTTTCCCTCGAATGGTCCTGCATAATCGAGATGCAGACGCTCCCAGCATTCCTTTGACTCGGGCCAGGGTACCGGTTCTGCTTTTGGTGGCGTTGGGGGAGTTCTGGAGGCACTGTGAACATTGTCGTGAACAGCGCTTTGCTTCTGCGTACATGTTCGGCCACCACACAAGAGATCTCGCCATACCTTTCATGACCACCATTCCCTGGTGAGTTTCATGCCGCAGGTCTAAGATGTGTTGGCAAGCAGGGGTTGGCACAACCACTCGGTTTCCCCAGTAGAGGAGATTTCGATGCACGCTTAGCTCATCACAGTTCTGTTCCAAAATGGTTGTAGTGACTTGTCCGGAGGCTTTTGTGGCCATCCTTCCTCCACCTACTCTAGCACTTTGCTTAAGTCCTTGTCACTGCTTGTGAGTTGTTGTAGTTGCTTGACTGAAACTGCCAGCTTTTCCAAGCTGGAGATTGAGTTGACTAGTTCCGGAGGATCTGCTATGTGCCGTCCTCAAGGGCAGCCTGCTCATGGCATCGGCATTTCCGTTGAGACGCCCTGGTCGGTGCTCGATGCTGTACCTGTAAGCTCCAAGAGTAAGCTTTAAGAGTAAGAGCCCAGTGTTAGATTCCTGAGGCTGTCATGGCTGGAATTGCCCTGTCTTCCCAAAAAATACTCACAAGTGGCTTATGGTCAGTGATGAGCACAACACTTCGACACAGCAGGTAGTCTCTGAACCGTGTGACACCAAAAATAATGGTCAGTGCTTCCTTTTCCAATTGTGAGTAATTTCGCTCGGCTGGTGTCAGAGTTAGGGATGCGAAGGCAAGTGGCGACTCCACGCCATCCTTTCGATGCGAGAGCACAGCACCCACACCATACGGTGAGCCATCGCATGCCAGAACAAGCTCCTTCGATGGGTTGTTTGTGGGTCAGGACCCTTGCCTCCATGATGACATCCTTGCTTTCAATAGAAGGCTTTTCGTTCATTGTCTGTTCATTGCCAATGGATGTTCTTGTGCAGCTAGGGAATACAAGGGTGCAAGCACTGTGCACAGATTTGGAAAGAACTTGCCGTAGTACAAAAGAAGTCCAATATAGGGTCTCAGCAGAACGTAAGGCGCGAGTGAGCTGGTGTATATCAAACATTTTAGTGAAAACCCGTAGACGTTCTCCTTCTCTTCCTTGTTGTCGTCTGTCAATACCTCAGTCTCGGGTTTTTCACTGAAATAGAATCTCAGTTCACTGACGTCCCTGGGTTCAGGTGCTTCAATGGTGGCTTCTGCATTTTTCTTTAAAGGCTTCAGCTCCTTTGCATTGGTCTCATTGCCCAGATAGCAGAGTGATTCTTTCAAGCAACTCACATTTTTCTCGCTGGAGTTTCAGTTCAGTCTTTGACTTTTTAGAGAACTTTTCTCAGGTTTTCTAGATGATCTGCATCGGTCCTTCCAGTCACCAGAACATCATCCAGGTAGGCAGATGTTCCTTGGATTCCCTGCAGGGTGACTTCCATTCTTCTTTGGAACGGTGCCGGAGCCAAGGACACGCCGAATGCTAAACAGTTGTAAGCAAAAAAGTCCTCGGTGATGTGTTGATGACCAGGAGCTTGCTGGTTTCTTTATGAACGAGTACTTGGTTGTATGCTTCACGGAAGTTCCGTTTAGGGAACTTGACTCCTCCTTGCAGAGAAGCAAAGATGTCTTCCACTTGGGGCAGTGGGTAATGGGTTGTCATCACTGCAGGATTTACGCCTAACTTGTAATCCCCGCAAATCCTGACACTCTTGTCATTGGCTTTCAGTTGTATGATGAGGGATGCTCAGTCAGAGTGGTCTATGACCATGATGATGCCTTTTTCAAGTCGCTGGAGTTCCAGTTCCACCTTGTCTCTCAGTGAATATGGTACTGAGCAGGCTCTGTAGTACCCGTGGTTGGGCACCGAGGTCGAACGTCCACATGCACCGGTAGTCCTTTGAATGCACTGCAACCTGGTTTGAAGACCTCTTCAACTTCCTGGAGGTATTTCAGTACCCTTTGTTCGGTTGCAGTTTCTCCCAGTTGAGTGGAGTTTACTTGCCGTGGAAGCAGGTCAAATGCTGCCGTCCAGTCCCTGCCACAAAGGTTAGGGCTTTTGCAAGCAACAACCAGAAGTGTCTGTTGACTTTTGGTCTCACCCGAGACTTACGTCCACTGTCAAAGTTCCTTGCACAGGAATGGGTCCATGGATGCATTTGAGCTTGATGTCTGTTTCAGCTGGTCTAGGCAGACTTCTCTGATGGCTCAGGTATGTATCCTCAGAGATCAGCGAAACAGGGGATCCTGAATTTAGCTCCATCTCAAGTGGAAGTCCATTGACCATGAATATTACTGTGATTGGTTTCAAAGTGGACTTTGCTTGCAATGCATGCAAGTAGTACTCAGATAGTTCACCAACTGGTTCCAGCGCATTCACTCGTTTCGTGGACTGCTTCTTTGGCTTGTCAATCTTTGACAAACAGCAACTTGCCAGGTGCCCAACTTTTTTACTCTTGTAGCACTTTGTGTTGATGTGTGCACAATGCACAACGAATGCAGGAACTTGGTTTGTCTTGTGGGCCTGGCTTCTTTTTAGCTGTGGCTTTTGGATCCTTCCATTTTTGGCCTCTAAGTCCCTGTTGACCATTTTTCTTCATGTAAAAGATGATTGGTGGTACCTTCTTAGTTTCCCGAAGTGTGTTGCATCCATGTGGCCTCTTTGTATCTCGGTCGCGTTGCGGTTCCACTGCTTCCGCCGACCTCGAGGATTTCGACAGCCTTCTCCAAGGGTTAGGTTTACTCTTCACCAACAGTCTTTGCTGCACAGTCTTGTCCTGTATCCCACACACGAGGCGGTTCCTCAGCGCAAGGTTGAGAGCTGCTTTTGAAGTTGCAGTGTTCTGCAATCTGCTGAAGTTCCGGCGACGAACGTAGCGACACTCTCGTTCTCAAGCTGTACTTGTGTGTTGAAGAGAAAACTCTCGGCGATTTCGGACGGTGGAGGGTTGAAGTGACTGTTCAAGGTAGCCATGAGCCCCTTGTACTTCTCTTTTGGCTTTGCAGGTGCTAGCAGACCCCAGAGTGTCGCGTAGGTGCTGGTCCCAACGGTTGATACGAAGATCCATTTCTTCTCGTCGTCCTCGATGCCGGTTGCATTGAAGAACGCATCAACCCTTTCTATGTAAGATAACCAGGGCTCCCTGTTGTCGTATTCGTCTAGCTTGCCAAAAGTCGCCATGTCTATAGTTTTGAAATTTACGCGCAGAAAGTTTGCGCACAGAGTAGATCCATAGGATTCCTACCAGGTCATCCCGTGGTGCTGCTGCCTGGCGACTTCTCCGGCTTGTAGTTGATCCGTTTCTTGTCACCAATTGTTATGAACTTTGGGGTTGGGTTTTAACATTATACTTTATTAACTAATAACAAGCAGCCAAAATGACAGCAGCTTTCCATCCCCGCTGTTTCAGGGTCAGCCCCTCTGACAAGTTTCTTAGCCTTCCTCGGTGCAGTCGTTACGGAGTGGGTCGGTGGTGACACCTAGTGAGTGCGTACAAATACACAGCACTAGGCATGTGCAAATAGTAGATTTTGAGTTCAAAGTAAATTCGAAGCAAATAGAGGTTTTGGACGTTTTAATTGAATATTGAATGGCTTCTCATAGCCTTTCACTACTGCAACATGCTTAAACGAAAACCCAGCTGAACCTGTGAAGGCTATTGCTAAGCTTCCACTTGTCCATTTCCAAGAAAGGTTAATGTTAATCCAACTATATTTGTTGACTTTCCTCTGAAATTCCAACGCAATGCCTACACCAGGATGGCAAGCAAACAATGCAGTTGACATAAAACTAAACCTATAGGCCAATGCGCTGTTTACAAACAAGCCCTCACAAGGCGTGGGCAACGTGCGGTTTCTGCATGAGGTGTGGGCAGTGGGCACTGCGCGTGCGCAGGAACCAGATTCGTGTGAAGTGGAGCGTCTGTGCATGCACCCACACTAGTGCTAGCGTCACTGCAGCGGTGTGACATCAGCGCCGCACGTTGGTGTATAGAGATGCCTAGCTACACCTAATCAAGGGGATTTATAAATATTCTGGCTATATGAAAATATCTTTTCTTCAATCATGTTGTCAGGGCACCTGTGCTTAATTATATACTCATGCATGCCAGTTTAATTTTGCAAAATCTTACTGAAATGGAGATATCAACATTTGTCTAGTTTTCAGTTCTTTTTAAATACATCAGGAGCGCATGTGCACGTCCCCGCTTTGGAAATGAGCTTCCCTCTTAAGCACGCGGCTGAAATATTCATACTTTTAAAGTGTTGATCATGACAAGTAGCCCCGTATGCACTTCTTTCCAAGCACCGGTGCACTGCGGGGAAGCCACACCCGCGGAAGCGAGCTCTGCGGGTTTTGCTTCCCCGCAGTGCACTGGTGCTGGTAAGCACGCACTTGACAGGGCTAACCCGCCGCAATTAACACTTGGAAAAATAATAATATTCTCACGAATTACAAATGATGAGGCAAAGAATAACTGAAGAAACTAAATATTTAATGGGGCAAACTTGTGCCCCAAAAACAAAATAGAAGTAAGTTAGCGTCGCAGGTGTCGGTGTCGAGTGAAACAGCAGGATCGACGCTGGAGCCGATACTGACTCTGGCTCGCCACGCGGAGCACCTTTGTACCGACATGGGTTTCTGGAAGATTTGGCCTAGAACGTTCGGCATGTAAAACATTCGTAACTCAATGAGACAAGAAAGTTCTCTAACTTGCAAGAACGAGAAGTAAAAGAATAAATAAAGAGAACATTCCGCTACCTGGAATCGGGCCCAGAACTTCCACGTGACAGTCAAGCGTGGTAACCATTCGGCCACACACGCTCTCGCTCGGCGATGCGCGTGGCAATATTTCAATTTATCTTGGAGTGAATATCGAATAGCGTATTATTCTAAACTACTATTCAAAAATTTAAATATTCGCACAAGAATAAAAAAATCCCTATAGACCTTTCTTCATAAAGGCGCCGCCATCTTGAAATATCGGCACTTCCAGTATGGGCGAAAACATTGTCTTGCCGTTGCCACGTCAATAGAATACATTTTGAATGTAAACGCAACCGTCACCCATTCTCATTTTCCGCCCCTCTATTTTTTTTACTATTTGCAGGTTGAGATGTTTTATTATTTTTTCATTGCCTGTACGGATATGCCGCTCAGGTGGCTGGGGGCGAGGTAAGAGAAAAGGTCTATAGTCAGTGACAGATTAAGAATGCAGTAGATGCCCTCCCAGCACAAGCATTCTGCCTTTGATAATACTACGGTGCACACACAGTCAAAAACTGGAGGAAAAGCAATGAGCGCAGGCTGTAGGCAGAGCTTCAACTGCACTCTTAACTATAAGCATATTCATCCCAGCCTTGCATATCATTATTATAGTACCGTACCATGCTGTCACTCACCTTTAAGTGTTCTCTATTAGAGAGACTTTACTCTGTGCACTAAGAGAATTATATAAGATGGCAGAACCAAGCTAATCTGTGCGAGAAAGTGGGACGGGCTTTTAGGGTAAGCATCACAGAAAGGCATTCTGTAGAGGCTGACCTTGAGATCTTCAAGTGAAAACTTGGCCTTGTTTCCTTCCTGCTTCTTCTCCAGGACCGTTCTGCTCAGATCTAGCTTCATCACCTGGCGCTGGTAAATCTTCTCTTCCACGGTGCCCTAGAGTGGACAAAAGAACAAAAGCTTGCGGTTAGAATGCAGAGGAGTATCTCAAATGCTAGAAATCCTTCAACCTTTTGTTACTTGCTTGTACTACATTACTCAAAGAGTGAACAATCCCCACTTCTGCCTGACATCATTTTATGCGGCTGAATTTTTGAGTACTATGGGATAAAAGCTTGAATTGCCTTAAACTCTAGGGAAAATTACTGTATCTTTCCTATTTTTTACTGTATATTTGTTTGCTCTAAATTCTTAAATTGACACGAAGTGGTTTTTGAGTTATATTTTTATTGCACAAGCTCAACCTTTGCGCTCTAAACGTCATGAAAAACACAAAATTACACTTGTGCAAAGTCACATTCTCCACTGAAAACGCATCCAAACATTACGAAACAATTTTTTCCCAAGATATATCTGAGACAAAGAGAAAGGGGCCATGCATGATCGTAATTTTGGGGTTTCTTTAGAATGTGTAGGGTGCAACCCGGTGTGTGCATAGATTGGGTTTGTGCCCCAAGACGAATGCTTGAACCACTTTAGTGCTACATCAGAAGAAGGCACTAACGGTGGTAACGAGACGGTAGACATAGACATGGCGTCCTTGGCCGTCCCTCCACACTCGTGCCATGGCCTGCAGGTCATTGGCTGGGTTCCAGTCCACATCGTAGAGCACGATGCGACTGGCCCCAATCAGGTTCAGGCCCACGCCTCCAGCCTTGCAGCTCAGCAGGAACACAACTAATATGGAAGAGCAAAGAGCAGACAAGGCAGTCTGTCAGAAGCACTACATATTTCTAACATATAAATGTGGAAAGCAGAGCCACTATGAAATTTGGCTTAATTGCAGGAGTTCTCTTCCTAGTTGAGAGAACAAGCCCGTGCTGTCGGTCGTCCAGAGCATATTTATGAGCTTAGAAATATGTCCGGTGGATGTAAGAGTGCATCAAAATAGCACAAAGCCCTACCATCAACAGCTATTGTGCATTCTAGTTAATGTCTTAACCATGATTTTCGAGACTGCTTCAGTGTTGTCTCCTATTTTCTCTGGCTGAATCCAAGTCCTTACCAGGGTTGCCATACAGAGTTGCCATACCAACAGAGTCAACACCAAAAGCACAAAATCCTAATAGTAAATTTACATATGGCTCCACACTTCACACAATTAATGCGGCATCAACCAATCGCGACGTACAGCAGTCTGAATGCGCAGAGTTGAAGCGTTCCACGATTTCCAGGCGTTGTGTGGAAGATGTCGACCCGTCCAGCCGCAGGAAGGTGTAACCCTTGCAGGCACAAAGCTCCTGCACAACATTCAGCATCTGGAAACAGGTATGAGAAACTCTTAGCCCAATCTTGTCACTTCCAGAGGATTTGTTTTACAAAACACTAAAATAAAACTTAAAGGAAGTGAGATTTTCTTTGTGGAGAGTGTTTTTGGTACCTCTTATGGCAATGTCTACAGAGTTTCCATCGTTTCTAATGTGAAAAAAATCTGCATTCCTCATGCTCAAGATTTGTGAAGTGTCGTTGCGCACAATCAAAAACTTGTCTGCAAGCTCTGTGTAGGCTTTGTGGCACTGAACGGTACCGCACACCTTGAGTGAACTCTGTGGTCTGTCCAACTCATAACTGCCTTCAATTCAATGGACATCCACGAATCCTGCCATATGTCCTGTGCTACCATGACAAAGTGTTTAAAACACAGTGCAGCAAACCCTTGCAGCTTGTCTCTACTTAGAAAAACATTGTATTGCAACTCAAAATTTTAAGTGTACATGTGCATGACAACAAGAGCTGGCTTTACGAAACACTGGAGCAATGCACCTGTCCAAAGGACGCCTGACAAATCTTGGACATATTTTACTGCAGATGCGCTGCTACAGCTCCATTCGTGAAATCGTGAGGGTCTATCCTAATTTCATTCCTAGTAGCTTGTCACTCCTGCCAGCGCTCCATGAGGCCAGCTCATACTGCTATCCACTGCAATCTTTACAACTGATCCATATTGGCTGAAATCTCTAGACCAATCTTGGGCAGGTGCAAGGGAAAAGGGTTGTTAAGATTTCCCACACTCCTAACTGCCACATACCTTACCCTGTTATTCATAATATCACAATCTCGCAACACTGGTATTCTTGCCCGTGCAAACCTCTCACCCTCGTGAAGTTGGAGACGACAACAATCTTCTCCCGAGGTGACGAGTCCCAGAGTGAAGCCAGCATGGCAGCCAGGACCTTAAGCTTCCCGAGGACGCCTCGAGGCTCTCTGCCGCCAACTTGCTCACGTCCAAAGAAAACTGCTTTTGGGACTCGGTAGGTAATAGGTCCTGGGACGAGCAGAAACAGCACCATGAGCTCACTATTTCCTCGGCAGTGATACAAATGGCTCGATTCATTTTGAAGCACCTTTCAGAGCAGAAAAAGACACTTGGAGCACAAACATATTCTCTATTCTTACTCATTCTACTGCGAAAATTATCTTAAGGCTCATGCGTTGGCCTGTCCAAATAGGACACAGTGCATCTTCGCTATCCCACTTCTGCATAACCGCCTTTTAGCATCGATTCCAAAGAATAATTAAATGGCAAAGCTCTGCGTCAATGACATCTAACATGTAGACATTTATAATGGTGCAAAGTCAACATGTGGAGAACAAATGTGTCTTAAAAAATCCAGCTGAACTTATTAATGTTTTCCCAATGCTCCATTGCTAAAGTTAACCTTGCTTTAATTGAAACTTTCTTGACTGTATCTAGGAACAGTTATGGTCCAGCCCAGCTACACCTGATCATTGTGATTCATCAACCCTTCCCTTATACCTAAATATGAAGTATTGCCCCTTAAAACACAAAGTTGAAAAAAACTGACTGCAGTTTTATTTTGCAAATTCTACTGCCATGTTGTCAACCAGCATTCAGCAAGTTTTATTTTGAACATTCTTTTTTTTTTTTCAGATGCACAACCTGCAGCTGTGCATCGTTCTACCCTAGAGGAGTGTTTACCCCTTAAAAGAATGGTGCAATGCGGCAAAGCAATGAACACAAAATCGTAATGTCTACTCCACATGCATAGCTTCTCTGCAGCGCACCGGAGCGCTGCGACAAGCACATTCAACGGAGCTAATTAAACCACCCGAACAGACCCTATAAAATCAGAAATGTTCCCAAATTTCCAAGCACCGAGTCATGTGTGATACAGATCATATCAAATCACAGTTTATATTAATGCTATACCAGGAAGTTTTGAAAATTCACGCAAGCTTAGCACAACAATCCAGCAATGCAATGATGCCTGAACATTAGTTTCTGTTTCAATAAAAAGAAATGAATTAATGTTGGTGGAAATTCCTAACATTTTGGTTAAATGTAGCAGGGTGTAGCAGCGTAAGTGCTTCAATGCAGTTTGGTACAAATGGCGCAGCAAATGCATTGCTGCTTGGCATCTAGGTAAGACCACTTACAATTTGCTCCTTGTCAGAAGAGGGAGTGTGTCCTTGGGCGAGAAGCGAAGGATGATTGCAAAGCTTGCGCAGTGCCAGAATGCAAGCCAGGTGATGGTTGGCATCGCAAGAAAGGTAGCTGCTCAGGCAGGCCTGCACTGCATTCGAGGCCAGCAGCTCCCGGTAGATTGTCAGTTGCAGCGATGTGGGACGGCAGAAAACCACGCACTCCGCTGCACATTCACATTGTGTCGAAAGATTTTTCGGCAGCGTAGTAAGCGGCATAACCTAACAATTTGAGATTTTTTTGCACGCATGGTCATGCTGGAGTGAGTGATAATGGATAAAGATTCAGAACTCTCAAATAAAGGTCTGCCTGAACTGGGCTCTAGGGTGAGAGGCACTAGGGTGAGAGGCACGAGAAAGCTGTACCCTGTTGATTTTTCGTGGTGCCGTTAAGCACCGTGGAGGACCGAAAAGATGGGCAATAAAGTTACTGACAGCTTCGGAATGACAGGGAGGTCTTCTATTTCTGCATTCAGCGTGACCTTTCTAACTACATTCGTCTTTTGAAGTTGCTGGAACATTGTGCATGCCATAGATTCAAGGAATTACAAAAGGCAGTGGGTCTATGCCAGAGGCTGGCCGGCTGAAACTATCTCTGCCATTATTTGCCTATCTGTGGTTATATAACCAATGTTGGGTAAAGTACATCCAAAAAGTAATTAAAGGGGCAGCTCTGGTCAATTCCAAAAATTCTGGGATTACGGGCAATTATCATGTCAAGACTACCTACTAATAGACGGTACTATGTCATTCGTTTTATTAAATATTGAGGACATTTCCCGCTAAATGAGGATACGCACCTGATTATACACCTCACGAAAAAGAGACCAAAACGCATGCGCTAAGAAGAGAAGAAATAGGCGACCAGATCACGCGGAGCCTTGTTGGAACCATTGGTCGGTATGACATCAACCTTCAAGAGCCCTCACCATGTCTAAACTGTAAATATGTTTTATAAATCTTGTTTTGTAAACTGGAGTAACCTAAATTAGCGAATACGTTTTCCGAAAAGTTAAATAGTTTTGTTGCAAACCTCGTTTAAAAGAAATTCACAAAGCGAAATTGAAACCTTGCCCGCGGCAGGCAACATTGGTCCTGCCCGTCAACTACTGGACATCACGTGGTACGGAGACGTTGGTTAGGTCACCAACGAAAGCGGCGAACGGCGCCCCACGCTCTTTTTCTCTCGCCCTCGCACTCTGTGCCTCGAAAAGTAAGAAACAAACAAAACAATTCTTTTAGTTGTGGACGTTCCACACAGCGTTGGCTGTGTCCACACAGCAACAATGACTGCGCTGCTCCGCGTGCCGCGTGTCGCCTGCTAGATTGGGCGGGCTTTGGTGACCGTGGAGCTGCACCGACTTCGTTGGCCGGTATAATAAACTTTTAGAAGGAATTGCGTCGTAATATTTTACTTGTAGGCTTTTCAGATGATATGACGTAAGACTGCATTGTTTTCTCAGCATCAAAATTTGACCAGAGTTGCCCTTTAAAGTAAGGTATGAAGTAAATGAGAGGTTATGTACTTGAAGTAAACCAGGCACCATGTACTTGAAGTAAAGTATTCCAAATAGAATGTACTTTCAAAGTAAAGTACAAATTCTTTTGAACACAATCTTTCATAATGCACTTTTCAATAATACAGTATTATTTTTTTTTATGGTATGCACTGTTTGAGGTCTTAAGGGTGGTGCATCAGTTATTTTCTAAAACGGCGGTGGTGAATATTGGATAAAGTCAAGTTGCCACAGAATATAGTTGTTTTAATCTCGCTGACAAAATATTTAACACCGACACGTGGCGCGGCTCTGCTTACCAAAACGGCCGGAAGGCCGCGCATGCGCAGAAGCCGCCAGGCTCTCCGTGTTTTCGCCATTTCGTTCTTTGGCGTGTACTCGTTGACGTTGTAGAGACGCTTCTAGCTTTATTTGTGCACCGTATTTCCTGCTAACGTATGCCGTACGTTATGCTGGACTATTTGAGCTCGCTACCCGGGCCTGAACAGCAGTGGTATCGAGACAAACTGCGCGTGGACTGCGTTGCCTTCGACGACCCGTACGCCGTAAACAAGGCCTGCTGGAGTTCCGACGTGAAGTTGCTGCCACCGACGTCAACGGCTCACGCCGTCGTTTATTTTGTTTTTTTGCCAAGCCAGTTCATGGCTGACACGGCGCAGGCATACAAGTCTCTCAAGGCCTACGATTACTTTGCGCCGGTTTCCGCACTGCTGGCGGGATCAGCAGACTGTGGGTCGGCTGAAGTGTATTTATTTTTTGATTAAATACCCACAGTGTCTACAAGTCAAGGTATGATATTTTTCCTACCCTCACGACCACAAAGCATGACAAGCGGTAACGCTTTGTCCGTTCTGCCGCCGATCTCCTTCCGCTTGGTAGCACAGGTGTGGTGAGCCACCGATGAGCGCTTGGCCGGTGCTTTGTGCGCGAACAGCGTGGGAACAAAATCTGGGTGGTCTCGATCAGACGACGGTTTGCTTGCACATAAGCAAGCCTCGGGACAGAGATTGAAATGGAAGCCACACTTGCCTTCAAGAAAGTGCTTGCTGCACAAGCGGTCGTTCGCGCGAGGCTACCATTCTTTTCGATCCACGGATATTATCCACCTTCTGCGCCTTTCAGAGTCTGCTGGGAACTTGTGGAAACTCACTCCGCTACTTTTTCTCTACCTTTCGGTGCAACTAACGGCTACACAGCTTTGCAGCATGCTGAAATGCTACGACGCCCATGCAATACGCGCGCCCTTCTGCCCACACCACCCAGCTCTGGCGCAATCGCAGCGCCGCCGCAGCTCCGTGACGTCAAGCCCGCGTGTCGGTCTCTAAGACACTTATTTGTATCAGTGTTATAGCTATCCTTTACTTAATTCAGAGAAATGGCCAGATGACATCTCGAAAGACGATACATGGTGATAAGCCATTTTTTTTGTTTTCAAAATTAGGGAATGTATTTTGAAGTCGGGAGTTGTACTTTCCTCGGAAAGTACCAGAAGAATATACTTTAAGTACCGTATTTACTCGCAGAATGAACGCACTTTTTTCCCGAAAAATCGAGACAAAGTTGGGGGGTGCGTTCATTACGCGAGGTAAAATTTTTGCGTCCTTATTTACTGGCACAATGAACGGACCTTTTATCCCGCAAAAATCGACTTAACTTCTTATCTCTTTGCGTGCGGCGCCGCAACACCAAAACCAAACTGCGATGCGCAAAAAAAGAAAATGCTCCTCTCAATGTTTTTTTTTTTTTTGCTTCCGTGTTTTTTTGTTTTTTTAGATGCGGAGCATCTCTTGCTCGGGTCTATGTCCCGCGGCGTCGCAGTCCGCACCCACACTACGCACGCGCAACTCTCCTCCTTCCCTCTCTCCAACAGCTGCGCGTTACTCTCTCTGCTCTCTCTCTCTCTACCAGCTGCGTGCACTGCGCGTGCGTTCGATTGTACTCACACCGCGCGCGCACGCGCAACTCTCCTCCTCTAGTCTCCTCTCCTTCAAGTGTGAAAAAAAATAAACGGCGAGCGGCGAGCGTTCCAAGTTTCTCTGCCGCGAGCCGCGACGAAGGCTCGCATAGGGGGTAACGCTAGGGCAGTCGGTGGCGCCATCTCTCGACGTCAGCACGCAACTGACTCTTTCCTCGGAACCAACACGATGCTCCGCATCACCCCATGGTTCCCCTCGGGAAGATGGTGTAATTTTTTCCCCGCCTTTCGCAAGTTGTTTTGTTTGCCCACCCTGCCCATGCATTCACGACCTCGCTGCACCGGGATAGAAAAGTGCGTTAATTTCGAGGGCTTCTCGCTTCTCTTTCCAAAGTGCGAGGAGGAGGCAGGCGAGGGCAGGATCTTCCTTATGTGCGCTTTGCTTAGGCGAGGGCTTCTCCGCTTTTCTTTCTTATCTCCTTGCGCGCGGCGCGCGACTCTGGAACCAAACTACGTTCTGCAAGAAAAGAAAAAGAAAAAGCTCTTTATGTTCTTTTCTTTTCTTTTAAATCCGTGGATTGTTTTTTTGTTTGTTTGTTTGCTTGCCACCTTTCGCAAGATGTTTCGCTTTGCTTTGGCGAGGGCTTCACCGCTTCTCTTTCCTATTTTCTTGCGCGCGACACCAAAACCAAACTGTGCTATGCAAAAAAAGAAAAAAAAAGTTCCTTTTTTTTTTTTCAAGGTTCCGTGGATTTTTTTTTTTTCGCCTTTCGCAAGTTGTTTTGTTTCGCTTTGCTTAGGCGAGGGCTTCTCCGCTTCTTTTTCTTAACTCTTTGCGCACGGCGCGCAAACCAAAATCCAGACTGCGCTGTGCAAAAGAAAAAAAAAAAGCTCTTTTTAATGCTTTTTTGCTTCCGTTAGATCTTTTTTTTATTTTTTTAACGCCTTTTACAAGGCGTTTTGTTCGCTCACGCTGCCCATGCATTCGCGACCTGGCTGCACCAGGATAAAGAAAATCAGCAGAACCCATCCTTTGGGAATGATTATCTACGTTAATGCGAATAGCATTAAACGGTGCGTGAGTTATGCGCGTTCGTCAGGTGGCCGGCACACTCTAGATACGCCAGCCCACTCTTGAGGCGATTCTAAATTTGTTGACACTTTCACAGCCCTGCGCACGATCTCCGCAGCCCAGCACGTGCGTTTGTGTCACTTAGGAAGGCGAGCAAAGCACGCGCCATACGCACAAACACTCAAAATGGTACCGACCAGACTTTCTCACGTCTCAGCTAGTCTCAACCAACGGTACTCTAAACGGTTGTTTATATATTCTACCATAGAGACGCGCTTTACAGCGCTGTCACAGCTAGCCGGTGTGCGCGCGTTCCATGCACGAGGAGCGGAATGAGCTCTCGTGCATGGAACGCCGCGCGCACCGAGTAGCTGTGACAGCGCTGTAAAGCGCGTCCTATGGTAAAGAATATAAACAACCGTTTAGAGTGCGTTGAATGACTGCCTTCATAGCTCTGTGGTTAGCGCGTCTGCCTGCTGATCAAAGGGTCAACGGTTCGAATCCCAGCCGGCGCCGGTCTTTTTTATTTATTTATCGACCCGCGGCGTAAGAGGTTAGATAGCCAGATAGATACATAGACGAAAAGTGCGTGAAGTAGCCAAAGAATGCTATTCGCATTAAAAGTGTGTTCATTTCGCGCGCGTGGGGGGGAGAGGGTCAAAATTTTGACATCCGAGTTGGGGGTGCGTTTATTACGCGAGGGAAAAAAAAAGTCAAAATTTTGAGAGCCGACTTGGGGGTACGTTTATTACGCGAGTGTGTTCATTGTGCGAGTAAATACGGTGCACACTCAGAGAATGTACATCAAGTAAAGTAGAAGTTTTCTAAACCTACTTGAACTAGTGCTTTAGGTAGACTATCTACTACTGAAGTAATTGATGCGAGACATGTCCTTAATTTGGTTCAAAGCTGAATATTAGACTTTTGGCCATAAATACTAAAGGATATATTCATTAAATATTTGAGAATATGCAGATAAATGAACTGTATCGATCGAATGGAACAAGGGCTACCTACAAAGTTACCAAAAGACCAAATTTTTGGCGACGGTGGGATTCAAACATTGGGTCTCCCAGTTTTCGGTCAGGCATACATAAAGACTTGCCCGCCTGGGGTATCATTATTTATGACAAAGCAGCATTCAGTGCACAGATAAAGAAAATAAATGTGAAACTGCTCCTGATGTCAGCTCTTGTCTTTTGAGCTCCTCCAATAATAGGTGTACCCCCTTCTAGTGTAGTGGTGCTAAGAAGCCTCACCTTTACCAGGGAGATAGCTCTGAATGACATCCTGAGTACGGCGTAATACAAAGAGCGCGGTGGTCCGCGAGAGTTCGTTGGCCCGAGCTTGGCCCAGCTCCTTCTGTTCTTGGGTTGCCTGGGGAAGGCGGGACTGCAGGATGGGCTCCTCGTACACTCGCCGGAAAGACGACGCCTGACCTGCACCCGTCACACTGAAATCAGCACAGGCCTCCCACCAAAATAGCAAGGAGAGCCAGATCCAAGGTCAAGTAAAACTCCACGCTGGCTTCCCAGGCGGAAATCAGTCCACTTCCAGCTGGATTATGGAACAGGTCCCAGCTGGAAATGAGGCAGTCCAGCTGGATTCCAGCTGGACCAATTAAGCTGGATTTCAGCTGGAATCCAACTGGACTGCCTCATTTCCAGCTGGGACCAGTTCCATAATCCAGCTGGAAGTGGACTGATTTTTGCCTGGCTTGCTTACCTTGTAGTATGGTACACTTAAATTGGAATAAGGTATGTGCCCACCATATTGGGGATCTATCTTAATTGAATTGACACTTACAGGGGGTAAACATACACAGTTGCAGTCATAGATTCTTTGACTTCACAAAGTTTTCTCTTGACTACATTTCACTAAAACTCTTCAAATGACTCTGTGGAACAGAAGTCTAAAGAAATGACAATAAGAGCTTCGGAGCAAAGCAAAGCCATTTAGACATCAGATGTTTAGACAGGGTAAGGCCTGTTCTGCTAATGTAGGATGACACAGGTTCATGCTCTAGATCAGGGTTCTCCAAACCCCAGGTTGCGGGCGTGATCCGGCCTGCGGAAGTCTTCCAACCGCCCCGTGGCTGACCGCGGTCTTTCCAAGGAAGTCTGGCCCGCAGCCCGATTTCCAGCAGACCCGCCGCTAGCGGTGCAAAAGAAGTGTGCGTAAAGAAGCGGTGCCATGACGCACTCCAAATGTGCAAACTAAGACACCAGAAAGAATGAAACTGCATTGTAACGTGGGTCCTCTTGCCATATCATTCATTGAGCACTGTCATCACCAGCATTACCATTCCTAGTCCCTTGCTTCATGTCTGTGTAGCCATCTTAAAATGTCATTGCAATCTCATATACAGTGTCCCCCCAAAAAATTTACAGGGTTTCTTTCACCGCAAAATAAAATATGCATTGCTGAATGATCATTCTGCACCCGAATTTCTGAAATGTTCAATGGGAAAATGAGGCACATTTTCGCCTGTTTTTGGTAATTGGCGCCAGAGCTCCATGTGGCCCGTGCAGTGCAATAATTTTGCATTTAACAGGACTTTTCATATGAGATTTGATTGTCCTTCGGCACCTACTAGAATAGTAGTAGGCATTTCTTAGATGTGGCTGTATCTCCTTTCTCCACTCTCATCACACAGCCGCATTGCCTAGCAGCTGTTTCATTGACACCTTTACTTTCGCCTATTAGTTCTAATAGGTAGTGGTCGTCTCCAAAAACCATTATGAAAAATTAATAAATAAGCACAACTATGAAATGCCATTCTGGTACACTTATGGCACTGTAGCTTAGAACCCCGTTTTTCTGACAGACATAAGGATACTTGCCAAGAATGCCTGGATTGCAGAAGTCAATGAGGGTGAAAAACTCCTGCAGGTCATTCTGGACGGGAGTTCCCGTCACCAAGATCTTGCGTGTTATTCCAAGGTTCTGGAGGGACTGAAAATCCCACCAGGGAACTTCATGTGACACATCCAGGTTGGACAAGAGATTTATGCCACATACTGTCTTTTATAATACATTTGATTCAACTACTGATTTCCGGCATTTATTTGTTGTGCAATTAAGCGTAATAAGTTGCATTGCTTTTCAATACGATGAAGCACGCATTTGTCAATGCACTAGTATTCTGTATCAATGCAACTCCAATCCCTAAAATCAACAGTGGAAAAACAAATCACAATATAGAAGCAAATAGTGTGCAAAAAGGAACTGAAAATGCAACTAATAGCACCAATAGTAATTTAAAAAAGTTTTCATATGGTTGTGTAAGTGTACCTGCCCAAATTTGTTCACCAGGGCCATATAGCCAGTGTATACATTCATTTCAACATATGTAACACAAAATATATGAAGAATACTATAGTAATAATAAAAGTCCAACAGTTCAAACCTCCAGTGACTAGTGTTTTGTCCTCCACACCAAAAATAATATTTAGCATATGTTTACCACTTTTTCATTGAGTGCTAAAACTTGGAAACCCTAATCATGACCAACAAATACATCAATAATTCAGGTGAATATTAAAATGTAGTGCTTGTAATTAAAATGAGTATAGTTACAAAAAAAGAAAAAAGCAGTGCTTATTTATTTCCTCATATGCATACAAATATATCAGCCAACATCTCTGCTGCCACAGAAAACATAATGTCTGTCACCTGGTTTGACTTATTAACAATATGGTTACCACGTACAAGGATGTTGTAACAAGTGTCTTCAAAATTCATTATGCCCAATTGGATTTCATAATTAAGTTAAAAGATTCATGTCAAGACACATTCAGAAATGTGAGGGACCAATAACAAAATATAAAAGATATTCCCAGAGATTACTAAAACAAATGTATGGCTTTCAGTGAATTGGTTTGATACTGACATACAACGTATACCATACGTACTTAAGTAATGGGAACAATGTTTATGAGCAAAGCCTGCACACCCACTTTCCCAAGGAGCACACAGTTAGCCAATCCTTGCGATCGACAGGGGCCCAGTGACTTACGGGACAAAGATAACGTCCTATTAAATGCATGGGTATTTAATACAATGGAACTGCCATGGCTGGTATGATGGCGCCCAGTTGAGTTTCGAATGGCACGCCACCCATGCATTCACCAACTAGAGAGCTTGGTTTGTGCTGCACAGTCGATTCCGGCGGCAGCTCGGTACACAACACGTCCTTGCACGAAAAGGTCTTTCGTGTAGACCTGCATTTTTGTAAGGAATTATTTTCTCAACCTCATTATTTTCTATGCCTTTTATTTAGAACATGCCGATTGGCTGTGTGTGCTCTGTAAGAAAGCAGATGCACAGGCCTTGTTTAAAAGGGGCTTCGCTATTGCTCGAGTAAATATTGGTCACATTGGTAGTTTGGCCCCATGTTACAGTACAGAAACCTTTGTCCATATTGGGAGCTAAAATCATACTTTTCGTGTAAGGCTTGTAGAATAACTAGGTGCTGGAGAAAATCGACTAGCTGTATTAGGTCCTTAGTTGAAACTCTTTTTGTTCACATTCCGCCCATTGAAAAGCTTGACGAAAGATCCCAAGTACGCACCTGATCTTGCCACACCCCCGTTTCCTACTATATGATAAAGTCCGTCTGCTATATAATAATATTAATAATAATTAGCACTATTTTTACTGTGCCCAGAACAACCTCGTGTTCTAATGAGTGGAACACAAAACATACGCAAGTGGAATTTATACATATAAAAATACAACAGCATAAATGCCATTAATTCATCTAACACAAGAAACAAAACTACTAGATAACTAAGGGTATACCCGCATTGTCATGCTTACAAGGAAGACATCCATTTGCATGCATGCCAAATGAGATCTCGATGGAAGATAAAAATATCAAAGTTAAGTTCACGAACAGCATTAAAAGTCAGTTGTACCTTCGCTAAAGGTGATGCATAGGACATACAAGCTGGATAAAAAGTTGACCTGTTCCGGCTGACATAGGTCGGGAAAATGAAAATAAATAGACTGTACTAAATCCATCAAATTCACATCCCTGTAAACAACCTTGGTCAGCATCACCATAGCAACGAAACTTCTTTAAGGAGCAACGCACAAACGCAGCAACTGAAGTCAACCAATGGCAGATGCCATCTTCTGAATGCCGTCTGCTAAAGTGGATGCGGCAACTCTAGCTAAAGTCGAACGTGCCGTTGTGGAGGTTGACGATGAGAGCGAAAGAAGAGATCGCCTGGCGGAACCTTGGCAGTTTCGACGAGGCATGGTGTATGCTTGGGCCTGAGATTATAAAACCTTTTCTCGGAGTGAATTGAAGGGTGACTGCACACAGCGTGGTCTGTTTAAAAGCCTAGCTTTTTTGAAGCCCAAGCAAGCGTTGCCACATTGATAGCAGACGGCATTCAGACGATGGCGTGGCTGTAGCTAGCTTCAGACACTGCGCTCAAGTGTGCATCTATTGACATTTGGTGACCATAGCAGACAAACTTTATTGTGCGGAAGGAGACTGTGATGTGGCGAGTCGAGGTGCAAACTTGGGCTCTTTCGCCGTGCCTTTTCAATTGGCGAACATGCATAAAAAGAGTTCAAAATAAGGACTTAAGGCAGATGGTTGATTTTCTCCAGTGCCTAATATTTCGGAGAGCCTTACACGAAAAGCATGTTTTTTTGTTCACCCAACGGCTGTTTTTTTCTTTACCCCTGGAACATGGGGCTAAAGTATCAAACTGCCAAATATGGTAGCTTAAATCGCTGAAACTGGGAACAAAGACAAATGGGGCAGTAGCGCCCAAACACTCACCCCCGCTATTTTGATGTTGGCATTCTTTAGTCGATGAGCTTCATCACAGATGAGCAGGTCAAAGTTTATGTTGGCCAGACTGTCACTGACACGCAGGTACATCTCGTATGACAAAATGAGCACGGGGTACAAGCTCGGCTGACGCAGGAAACCCTGTCGACGAGAGATCACTTTCTTTAGTATGGGATTTTAACTAGAGTGAAAGTATTCAGCAGGAATTGAACACTGGCCCTATGTAAAGAAAATTGGCCTCAGCCGCAGAATAGGCATACAGTACCCATTTCACAAAAATAAAAAGGCACCTCACTGGAATGTACTCCATTAACTTCCGTCAGAAGACTCAAATCTCACTTTCATTTGGCGCAGAAGTATCACCAAACAATTTCACTTTTGTAGGAACATTCCCAAAAGTTGAGTGAGGCAACAACTTACACTTGACATTCATATGACTGAAAATTGGAATGGTGTGCTTCATGAACACCATGGCTCGCTTAGAATCATGTGCTTAGCCTTTTCATTGCTATAAAGCGAACCTGATGCTTTCCAGAGATGAATATTGCGCTGACACTGCCTCATATGCAGCAAGCCCATACACTTCCTCCTGCTCCACAAGTGATTATGCCCCATGGAGGGTGACTATGCCCCAAAATTAACAGCTCTCACAGGCAGCTTCTGAAGATGGCTGAACAAGAAGTGCTTTTTATGGAACTGAAAGAATCAATAAGTTCTGGCAAGAGGAATAGAACAATATGAAGCATTTGGCAGCAGTTGGGAGAAGAGAAAAACTACTTTCTTATGAGCAAGCTCCCAGCAGCCTTAGAGCAGATCAGAAGTACTGAAACTAGTGAATAGCAAAAAGTACTTTAATGCAAGCTGATAACTGTCGTGAGAGCCACAGTATGAAGAGGGTGCCACAAGGCAGACGACAAAAAAGCCAGCGAGAGGACTGAGTGCGAGAGTCTCATGCCAGGAATGTCGTCACGAAAGATGCACGCTGACTGACGTGCAGGCTCACTGCTAATGTATTTTACTGTTAACCCGAATTAAACGCCTTATTTTCGCCAGTCTCGTCCCTACGTGGTGGCAGCGGTGGGATGCTGTGGAACACGGCTGCGAAGGGAAGTCAACTAGCCACAACAGCAACCGCTCCGGGGAGGCGGCTATAGGCGTCCTCCCAAAGGTACGGGAATGCTCGGAATCCGAAACTTTCCATCGCCATGCCAAGGTACGTCTGCAACGACCACGCTGACCGATAAGCGATGGCCATTGGGCAACAAGTTGCGCAACAATTAACCAACGCCGCTAAATCCTTTCGTCGTTGAGTTGCCGGAAGAAGTGGATTTTTGACGTCCCGAAGACGTCCCGCCGGGACGTCCCGAAGACGTCCCGAAGCGTTGGTTCACCCGGTGGGAGAGGTACCGGGTCATTTCTGGGTTCGTTTACGCTTTTGGGCCGCAACGCAGGCGAAAATCAGTCCACTTCCAGCTGGATTATGGAACTGGTCCCAGCTGGAAATTAGGCATTCCAGCTGGATTCCAGCTGGACCCAGCTGGAATCAAGCTGGACTGCCTCATTTCCAGTTCCATAATCCAGCTGGAAGTGGGCTGATTTTTGCCTGGGTTAAGGCAGAAGACGTCCTGAAGTCGCTGAAGCTGATGGATGCCCAGAAACATGACTACGATGCAGTGACAGCTGCCTTCGGCAGACACTTTGTCCCTCGGACGAATGTCATCTACAAACGTGCAAAGTTCGACAGGCGTGTGCCGGAGGCACACGAAACGGTCGATGCCTTTGTAACAGATCTCTACAAGCTGGCAGAGGTATGTGCATACGGCGACCTAAAAGAAAAGCTAATTAGAGACGGACTCGTCGTGAGAATTGTCGACATTAATAAGCTGAGTGAGCAGCTTCAGCTCAACCCTGAACAAACATTGGAGACTGCGATCTCCAAGGAGACTGTGAAACCGCAGCTCAAGGAGCTGCGACCACAGGCACAGCCGAACGCGATCGTAGATGAGCTTTACTCCTCTGCGCAGCGAGCCAAAAACAAGAAGCAGCTACCAGTCCGCAACAACCAACAGAACCGAATTTGCAGATGGTGTGGTTCCACGCGCCCACACTTGCGTGCCAAGTACCCTGCTGTTGACAAGAGATGCAATGGGTGTAAAAAAAAAGGACACTTTGTGTCAGTGTGCCTTTCAACGAAGAAGAAAACCCAAGACAGCCAGAGTCAGCGCCACGCCGCACTTGAAGAGATTTACCTGGGTGAAGTAACAAATCAACTCAAATCAGAACCGTGGAGGATCACAGCTTGTGTCAACGGCTACCCTGTAGAGTTCAAGGTGGACACGGGGAGCTGACGTCACGGCCATCCCGTCCAGGGTCTACAACAAGTCGGTCAAGGGACCGCTCAGCAGACCTACGAAGGCACCCCTGGGACCTGGCCGAGCAAAGATTCCCACATTGGGACAGTTCGAGGCAACCCTGATGTGAAATATGGACGATCGTGCCAGGAGCAGGTGTTCGTAGTAGACAAGCTTCACGACACGCTTCTGGGCCGTCCAGCAATCAAGTCTCTACGAGTCCTTTTCAGCCTGTCGGAGGCCAAAGAATCCGAAAAAGCGGACAACGACACAGCAGACATCTTCAGTGACCACCCCAAGCTGACCGCAGGTCTCGGACTACTGAACACCGAGCACAAGGCAGCTCTGCTTCCCAACGCCAAACTGTATGCGGTAACGTATTCAAGGCTTTTGCCTTTTCCAATGCTTCCAAGTGTCAGGCAGGAGCTGGAGCGCATGGTGAGTCTTGGAGTCATCGCAAAGATCGACCATGCAACTGGGTGGTGTGCACCGATAGTTGTGGCCAGAAAGAAAATTAGAGAACTACACATCTGTGTCGATTACAGTGGCTTGAACAGCTGCATCCTGAGGAAACGAGTCTTAATACCAACTGTCGATGAATGCCTTGGAAAACTGGCTGGAGTAACCTGGTTCACTAAGCTCGACGCCAGAGCGGGCTACTGGCAAGCCCCAATGATAGCTGAATCGCGAGAATACACAATCTTCTTGACTCCATGTGGTAGATTTCAGTCTCTCCGACTACCATTCGGTATTTCCACTGCACCTGAGTTCTTCCAATGTGAGATGCTTAGAGTGCTTGAAGGTCTCAAGTGCCAAGCTAGCCTCCAAGACGACGTCATCGTGTTTGAAAGAACGAGAGAAAAACATAACTGACACTTGCATCAAGTACTCAAGCACCTGCAAGATGCAGGCATAACTCTCAACAAGTACAAATGCGTTCTTCACAAACAGTCTGTAAAATTCCTCGGACATCTCTTCTCGGCCAACGGGGTCAGTGCAGATCCAGTAAAGATCAAGGCTCTCACTCAACTGACCAACACTCAACAAACCACCTGGCCAAATTTCTCCCTGGACTCTCTCAACTTACGAAACCGCTTCGTGATCTGCTTCACCATGACGCTGATTGGTGCTGGGGAAAGCCTCAAAAGAAAGCTTCAACTCCGTCAAAGAAGCACTGACGGCCACACCGGTACTGGTGCACTACGATCCTCGAAGTCACCTCACAGTTTCAGCAAATGCATCTTCATACGGCCTTGGGGCTGTCCTCCTTCAGGAGACGTCCAGAAGACGACTCCCTGTCGCCTACGCATGGCGGTCACTCTCAGAAACCGAACAACGCTACGCACTTGGAAGAGGCACTTGGAATCACATAGGCATGCGAGCCTTCCCACCAGTATTTGCTCGGTCTGCAATTCCACATAAAAACTAACCACAAGCTGCTCATGCCTTTGTTGTCATTAAAGCGGATAGGCGAATTAAGTCCACGATTGCAGTGTCTGCGAAGGAGACTGCTGGAATTTGACTACACGACCTCCCACATTCCCGGAAAGGAGATCCATACAGCTGACATACTCTCACGGAAGTCGCAAGCAATAACCGACAGCAGCAGTCCAAGAAGTCTCGAAGTAGCTTTGATAGAATATGAGCTACTCATTGTAGAACTTCTACCGGCCTCTACCAACATGCTGGAGAGGATCAAAGAAGAACAGAAGCGAGATCCAACTATCATGACAGTAAAGAACTATTGTTTTACAATGTGGTCCAGGGGCAAGTCACTGCCACTTGCAGTGCAGAAATATGCCAATGTGTCCCTAGAGCTCATGGTAGTCGAAGGACTTCTCCTCAAGGTAAGTCGCATCGTCCTTCCGCCAAGCATGCAGGACGAGGTGCTGGAAAGCACACAGGTCATCAGGGCACAGGTCGTTGCAGTTTATTTTAAAAAAGACTGGAGCATACCAGTCTACTTTTTTTTATAGTAATATAAAATGTCAGCCCTTGCATAACACACTTTACAATGTATGATATGTCCTTGTGATGGCAAATCTCTTTAAGAGCAGCGCAACAATCTTTGTACTCTTGTTAAATAGACTTCTTCCAAAACCGACGCGCCCCATCGCGGCGAAATACCACGCAGTGCACTCTGGGAACTAGTTGGCCACTCAGTTTCGGTTTCGACTGAGCAGCTTCATCTCATGCTATCGCGCTGCGACCGAACGCGCTGCTTGCGTTTTCGACTATCTGACTTTTCACGAATGTACAATACACTCATTCTCGAGCGATACAAAAACGAAGACCGAGGCATTTTCCCTGGTTCCCGAAACACCGGATATTGTGTGTGCGTATGCAAACGTGGTAAGGCGTAGCTTAGTCACCTCACCCCACGAGTGCATCTTTGAGCTCGTGTCAGTAATCCCGTCTAGTACCATTGAACTACAACTGAAATTTGGTCACCTTGAGCACTACACGTATTTTCTTTGCCAAACGTCCGCTTCTTGTTACTTCATTGGGCGAAAAGCAAGCCGCATCCTCACAGGAGTATCAAAGTTGAGCTAGTGTTGGCGCATTAACTTTTAATGAAACGCAATGAATTCGACCTGCACTACTGCACAAAAGTTACTATGATGTCTTCCTTGTGTCATCACATATCTCACTCTCAAATTGTATGCTGATATAAGATTAAGTTTTCGCAAACGCTAAGATCGGCTAGCTACGATGGAGGCCCTAACAAGCGTCCCCTACTCCTCGCTAAGTCTTTTTAGACAACCTTTTACTGACGCCCAAGATCTGTGCCTAAACGGTGTGTCTGAAATTATCTCGGCATACTCAGTGAGGAAGAAAGCAAACACATAACAAATATTATGGCCATTAGCAACCGTCAAATGCACTTTGAATAATTTCGTTCGTTTGGCGCACCGGGATTCATGTATGTCCGGCGCACTTCCACCGAATGGTGCGACATTCTTCACACAACTGCTCTACTTTTGCTTTCTTAAAACGGTTTGTATGTGCGAATGTGCCTATATGATTGCAGGATAACTTTATGCGTATACGCGATGTTAAATATTAGTGAAATGCAAGCGGTTGGGGACTTCACGAATTCGTGCAGTGCTGCGGGGAAGTACAGATAAGCGATGAGAAGTGTGTTCAAATGGAGCTTTTCAATGGCGCCTCCGAGTTTTACCTCGCGTACTCAGGCATATTAAGAAAAACAGTAATTGCAAAAAGTTATATTTCGTCTATGGACGCACGAAACAAACAAACTTCCCGATCAACCAAACTAATGTAAAGGCGCGAGCTCGATGTATGCATACTTACTGGTGTCTACAGCTTGTTGATTCGTACACAAGCAAGATCTCCGAGCTTCGCAGCGTCGAGATTCCCAGCACTGGCTAGTCCACATGCCTCGAAACGCTAACAGAAAGGCTCAAGTACAAAAATACAACAAGCATGCGTTAAGACAAGCTATACGTCTTGGGCTTGTGCTAAAGCTTCGAGGTTTGGCCATTTAGGTTAGTTTAGGGACCACAAATGACGCTCTCGGGACCAGAAAACATAAAATAACGGCCGTTTATAGTTCACGCTCTGTGTATATTCTCTTGTCGACGTGTCGATCGAAACCGAAACCATGGTACTCTCCTCCCTGGCCAACTAGTTCCCAGAGTGCAACGCGCGCCGTGTTGCATGCAGGGCTTTATGGAAGTAGTCTATGGCGCTTGTAATCATTCCTCAATTCATAACCTACAAAACATGCCTTAGATTTTCTCTCCCCACATTGGCAGTTGCAGAAAAATTTAAGGAAAACACCTCAACTCGCCGTCAGAACACGCGGCCACGTGATCTGACGGTGATTATATATGCCGCCAATGTTCATAATATAATGCACTAGAGTTCGCAAAGTGCAGGGAACATGCCAAGTTTCAAACATTGTTAGGGTTCGGCCATCCCTGTCACAGCAGCGATTGGACACGAGTCATTACTGAAATGCTTGTAGCGGTATTTATTGTCACAAGCCCAAATCGAGTCCTCACTTGTACGTAGTTCAACTACTCTACTCAAGTTACTGTAGTTTAACTACTTTTCTGAGTAGTTTAGTAACTTTCAATTACATTTTTATTTCGGTAATTAGTAGCTTACTTTAATTACTTTTCCGAGTAACTTCTACTCAAATTACCAATTACTTTCGAATTTTAGTGGTTGTTTTGCCTATCAACAAACATTCCTGCAAGAAAGAGATAAGATGTTGGAAGATCAGCTGATATTTGCAAAGAGAGGGAAGCATGTGGCGTAGGAAAGGGGGGGGGAGAGAAATGGGTTGGAGAGTCCGAAACCCTCCATATTTTCCCGACGCTCCTCCTCCTCCTCCTCCTCCGCCCCCCTCCCCCTCTGCAACAACACTGCTACGAAGCGCGGGAGCGAAAAGGCACGACGCCAGAAAGGTTGAGTAACTGCGGGACTAGCGCCGAAAACTGGCGTTTCTTTGTGTCCCGAAGCTCAAGGAGACTTGACCCATTCGAAGAAAGGGCTGGTTACCGCTTCTCCCCAACATAAAAACTCTCGCCCACTACAGGAGGTGCACACACTGCATCCTCACTCAAAGAAGGCAACAAAATGCAGCACCTGCTCTGAAGCTCATCCGGTGCTCCCGTAGTTTGTGCTGTGCTCGAAGAATCGCGTGCTAAAGGGCAACGCAAAGGGGACCTTTTTGCGTTGCCTTCCCTCCCAAAACATATGAAATGCAGATCTTCAAAGATTTAAAGATCGTTTGAGAAACCTTAGTAATCCACCCAACGTTTTTATATAAAAAAACAATAAACAAGCAGTGTTGGGGTACTTTAAGTACATGGTACTTAAAGTACTACTGTTTAGAAAACTTGTACTTTACTTGAAGTACATTCTCTGGGCATGTACTTGCGCTTTCCAAGGAAAGTAAAACTCCCGACTTCAATGTACATTCCACGAATTTGAAAACAAAAAAATGGCGTATCGTCGTGTGAAAATGCGCTCTTTCAAGACGTCATCTTCTCATTTCTCTGGGTGAAGTAATGGAGGCTATAAGACTGACGCAAATAAGCACTGGCTTATAAGTTGACTGTGTCAAACAGCCCGTCAGCGAGAGTAAAACAACTACTCTGTAAAGCAACGCGTACCAGTTTAAAAAAGCTCTACATAGGGAATGAAAGATAATCATGAAAGATTTTGTTAAAAGTACTGGTACTTTACCTTAAAATATATTGTATTCGTAGTACGTTAATTACTTCAAGTACATTGCACCCGGTGTACTTACTACTTTACTTCAAGTGCTTTTTAGATGTACTTTACGCAACACTGTAAACAAGCAAACACTGTCTAAAAATCAAGCTCAGCCAGTGCTAATCTTCAAAGTAGAAATGACACATTTGCAGTACATCATTGACCAGACAAACAAGAAAGTACAAAACCATTAGCATTTCTTTGAAAAAACAATCCGATCCATATTTGGCTAGCACAATTTCGCTAACGGATCAAAACCTATGTACTTTCTTTTTACCATAAAAAAACATATAAAAGTAACTTCAAGGTAACTTCCAAAGTAATTCGCTACTTTTTACGGTAATTAGTAATTTGCTCAATTACTCTTCATTTGAGTAATTTCTACTCTACTCAAACTACTTTTGAGGTCAATATTCAGTAACTTAATTACTTTTTTTGAGTAACTTGTACATGTCTGCCCAGTGCTCATGTCCATTATGTGACCCACATTTGAGTACGGTCACCCTGGATAATCTCTGTGGATATGTCAACACTACGATACCTGCGACAAGGCCACCAAGTTTTGCAAATGAGAGAATAAAAAGTCGAAAGACACCCAAGCACTTCTTATGAGTTGTGAATGCGAAAGCATCAATGTCCGACGATGTGGATGCTAGAGGCAACGCCATGTTCGTCGGTGTCGAGACGAGCAGAAGCACCGTCGACAATGTGGATAATGGAGGCGACGCCACGTTCGTCGGCAGCGCGATGAGCACGAGCCTCCGAGCGCGCGCCAACGTGTCTGTTTTAGCCGGCACGGGGTCCGTAGTGGCATGGGGTTGCGGCGGTTAGTTTTATAGGCGCGCTGGCGGCACGGACACGCAGCACCATCTGTCGGCGGTCGTTGAAACTGACGCGCGCAGCGGCCAATGGGAGCCTCATCGCTGCGCATCAGCCATTGGGGCCTTTGGGATCAGGGAAACTAGGTGCCGTTTTCGCGCTTCAAACTGATGACGTCGGCTCGCTCCATGGGACAGTTAATGCTTTCGCATTAAAAAAAGTCAGCTTTTATCCTTTTATACAAAGAAGCTTCTCGCATCAGTTGCGTTTTGTATGTCAGTAAGCTTGATGAAAGGGGGAAGCATTCTAGTTCAATATTGATGCACAGCCCCCTTTGAAATTGTGAGTGCACATGACATTGGAAATTATGACGGAATGTATGGATGAGGTGCTTCTTTTATATAATATAAAAATTAAAGTAAAAAGCGTCAGAAAAAAGAAATACAAAATTTGTGTTTTCCCCTGTTCAACGACACAGTAGTAGTTAGTCTAGACCAGGGGTCAGCAACCTTTGGCCCACGGGCCGCATGCAGACAGTTTTATGCAGCACCCAGCACAACATCAAAAAGACCCCCCCCCCCCCCCTGCCACTTCCTCACAAACCACATGGCAGTGTTGACCAGTGCTGTAGGTGTTACCGAGAAAAAAATTACACCATCTTCCCGAGGGGAACCATGGGGTGATGCGGAGCATCGCGGATCGTAATTAATTTATTCCCTTCTTGACTGATTTCTTTTGGCCGGCCGGATTCGGGCTGCGGCGGACGCGAGCGGCCGAGAAACGCTAGCAGACGACAGCCGCAGAGTTGCGGGGAAAGCCCGCCCCAGTGGAAAGCCCTGGCGTGGCGGTGCGACTCGCGCGCCCAAAACTATCCTCCTTTCACTCCTCCGGGGGAACGCGCGCAGCGCGCTACCGCTGCTTATATTCACACTTGAAGGAGAGGAAACTAGAGGAGGAGAGTTGCGCATGAGCGCGCAATGTGAGTAGGAGCGAACGCACGCGAAGTGCACGCAGCTGGTAGAGAGAGAGAGCGGAGAGAGTAACGCGCAGCTGTTGGAGAGAGGGAAGGAGGAGAGTTGCGCATGCGTAGTGTGAGTGCGGACGACGCCGACGCCGCGGGACATAGACCCGAGCAAGAGATGCTCCGCATCTAAAAAGTAACGAATTAAGTACATTACTTATTATTTCTTGCAAATAAAAGGGACGCAATACCAACCTACGTTACCTCAGTATAAAAGAAACGTGTTTCCGTTCCCATTACCGATAAAAAGTAACGCACGTCACTTTTGCGTTACTTTTTTTAAAATTATGAATGAACAAGTTTTACTGTTTTGACGGTACAGGTACGAATAAGTGCCATATTGCAAGAAATATGATGTTCATGCAGAAACTGAACATAATTATCTTTTTTTTTACGGTTTTACCTAAATACCCACAAAATAAAAGCATAAAGGACGGCACAAAAATTAAAAAATCCACAAGCCTTGGTGCCTAAACACACAAAAATAAATTAAGTGTGATGTTTTTAAGTCTTGGGAAGAAAACCCGAGTAACGCAACTATGTTACCCATTACTTGAAATAAGTGACATAAGTATGTTACCCGTTAGTGTTTTGAAAAAGTAACGAGTATGTTACTGTGTTACTGAAAAAAGTAAAGTGTTACTAGTAACAGGGTTGGAACTGGCCAAAGCACCTTTGGAGCAATCTTGGGAGCAGAAAAAACTTCAGTTTGTAGCAGGCTGGGAGCAGCGAAAACGAGGTCTTGGAGCAAGTTGGGAGCAGCATACGAGTTTTAAGAGTGTTAAAATAGAGGCTAAATGTCACCTGGTTTTCAAAACTAAAGAAAATATGGCATGCAGATAACTCCACGTGAACTTAACGATAGTGTAAATGAACTTTTTAGCAGCAAATATTTTTCACAAAATTATGTGCAAATTACACAACACATTTAAGCAAAACTGTCCATGACAGTGGGACATGTGATAAAACCGACTGGCAATGAGGTAAATATAATCAAATACAAAAAGCTTTCATTGCTCATCATTGACTAGTAAGGTGTACTGAACAATAAAATGTAGATACAAAAATGTTTTTTTATTTTTCAGTGGCTCGAATAAGATAATAAATGTCCTTGCACATATAAATCTATTGGGACTTTGTCAACTGCTCACGGATACATTTCGCTTTCTCGAGATTCTGACCCAATTTCGCATTAGCCTCTGCTAACAGCACTTGTCCAGGCTCAACCTTCTCAGTCTCCTTTTTTTTTCTTTTTGAGACCCGACTCAATCAATGACTGCGCATGCTCAAGCATAGTCCGTGAACAGATGATGCGCTGTTCAAGTTGTCGCTCTTCTTCCTAAAGACGAGCCCTCTTTGTACTCGCATCACTGTTCTTCTTCTTATGCATCTCGTCATCTTGCTTTTCCACCTCTAGCCTTTCTGTGTAAACTTCATGAGACTTCTTCACAGCTTGGAGCAAGTCTGCTGTCAAAGGCACTTTCGTGACATCACTGCGAAATCGCTTGAGGTAGGTAGCTCTTGACTTCACGCATACCGTCTAAAAGCACAATCAGTGCAATTATAGCGTAATCACGATCTGGCAGCTCATATCTTGCTCCGTTATATGCCTCACTGCTCGCTCGCCTTTTTCCCTAAGATTTCTGCGCAGGGCCGCGGGGCGGCCAACGCCAACCCAGGTTACGGGATTGCAATGGTCACATGTTTGCTCACTATTACTATTTAGATCTTCAAACGAAGTGACTCTGGGACTTCAGAAAAGCACGGTGAGCATGCAGCGATGGCAACTAACGTCGGCAGCAGCAACCTTCAGATACAGACCTTCGAACTCGAATCCACTGGCGTCCCATTTGGGCCGAAAGTTCCAGTGTCAATATTGCCAACAGAAACTGCGAGCTGGCTAATTTCGACGAGGATCGTTTTATAATTTCAGTTTAGGCGCACCTTGGCGCAGGTTTGTTTTCATTTATACTTTTGTATCAGTGCGGCGCAATTGGCACAGCAAATGTATCCCTCTAGTGATGCAGTTGCTTGTAACGCGTTACCGCCAACACTATGGGGATTGTCCGGCACACCATATTTGGGAAGAGAACATTTTCATTTCCTTTTTGCTTCTCCTTCGACTGACCCCCCCCCCCCCCCCTTTGTGACTTGTCGTTCGGCTCCCTCCTTGCCGGTTTCTTGGCAAATTGGCCCTCCGCTGAAAAATGTTGCCGGTTCCTTGTCTAGACTATCGTAGCGGGTTTTGAAAACTGCTTTAGCGTCTGTCACTTGCACAAAACTTCTTTGTTTCTTTCCTAAAATGTTACTATACCATGCAATTTTCAAACTCGGCATTCGGGTTACGGAACGCAGCACCCACCTCAACCTTGTTCTTCTGGTCGACGTGGTAGATCCTGAGGTTACTGGTGGGTAGCCACTTCTTGAACTCCTTCACCCAGTTCTGAAAGAGATGTATTTGTTGGGATTGAGTAAAGTTTTGTGCCAAAGCACAGCACGGTCCACCTGTAAATTCCTGTGGCCTCTGACAGCTTCATACCTTGACTAGGCTGCTTGGAGTAATGATGATGATCCTTCGAAGAACGGGCTCGCCCCCGTATGGTCCTTGCCTTAGCAGTGTCCTGTAATATTAGCGGAAGAATCAAGTCACAGCCGGAAAAGACTGCGAGGTCAGCGTCAGGACCAGCCGCCAAACCCGAGAGGGAGAGAAAGAGCAAAGCGGGTGAACAGTGACAGAGTGCACATAGTGGCGGTTTCGAGAAACGCTGCATGCACATCATTTCGCAACCACCAGAGGGAAGCCATACAGCTTCGCAAGTTGGCATCTAAGATATATCCTAGTGCTGCGCACGTGGTCGCTCTTTCTCCTCACTCTTTTACGGCTTCCAGGCAGGCTATTGTTCTGGTGCTGACCTCGCAGACTCCCCATCTCCCTTTATGAGAGGCTATATTCAAGCATGCTTAATCCCCGTTCACCTCTCAACCATTTTCTATGTACCACATGCATGTTCTCCCTAGATGCATATGCAGAGAGAGCACAGCTACAAGTTGTGAGGACGACACCTGGTTGGAAAAACGATTATATGTAGCCTTTACTTGACTGTCTGGTTCGGATGACAGTTAAAATCAATCAACTTTAGGTGCTCTCATGTAAGTCATTTACAAGATTTCCTGGGAACTTCAGTATCAACAAAAAATTATTCACAGTTGAATGGTCGGATGTTTTGTTTTACCACAAAACAAATGGGAAAGAAAGTGAAAACATGGGAGGAAAGCTGCTGAGAAAACGTGAAAACATAACAAGAGCCTGCAGATACCAAGAACAAGCAACTACTACGAATACCTATATGCAGCCTCCTTAACAGATACATGCAGCGTACCCCAGAAGACACAATGTCCTTTTCAGATTGAGCCATTCAAACAGTTTGAGCCTTGCTCATACTGTTTGAATGGCTAGTCATTAGTGATGGGCCGAACTTTTTGCCAAATCGAAAAGTTCGGCGCCGAATCTTGGGATTCGGCAAAGCCGAACTTTTGCCGAACTTTTCTTGAGATTCGGCAAAAATACATTGTTACCAGACTTAACGTTGAAAATTAGTTTTTTCTAGCGAAATAAGGTTTTATGTTTTTTTTCTTAACTTAAATGCAACATGTAATGCATATTGACACAGTTATTACTAAATAAAGTGATATTCTACAATATAATTGTATCGGTGTCGTTTTTGTGTGTTTACTGGCAATTTTAGTGACTCCTTGCAGAAGTGGCGTGGTTGGGTTGGGTACGTTGGGTAGAAGCGAGCGTGGCGCAGTCACGAATCACGCTACGAGAGTTTCGGTTTGGGGCATTTATTAGCGCAAGCCTGCATGTGTGTGTACATTGTTAAAATGAGGGCAATAACGCTGCGTTCTGGCTTTCTCTCAGACTGACCGTTCTGTGTGCGAAAACGAATGCAACGGTTGCTGAGCCTTCACCAGAAGAGATAATATTATTATTGTAAATATGCATGTTTTTCGATTTGGGTCACTTGACGTCAACTTTGCATGAAAGTGTGCGTCCCATATTAGCGATGTCTCGTTTTTCACCTTTAAAATGCCAGTTTCTGGTGTTAGGA
The DNA here is from genome assembly GCA_037355805.1 of Ixodes ricinus. Taxonomy (NCBI): domain Eukaryota; kingdom Metazoa; phylum Arthropoda; class Arachnida; order Ixodida; family Ixodidae; genus Ixodes; species Ixodes ricinus. The sequence goes on from JAZHYW010003983.1 coordinate 66,312, forward strand.
CACACATGAACGTTTAGAAAGATAGGGAAAGTTAGAAACGTCGTATGTGCAACGTACGAGCATTACGGTGTTTAGTAGTTTTATGCACATCAACAAGATGATGCAGATACGGGAAAATCGCGAAATAACGCTAATTGAAAAAAGCAATATTATTTTATTTTGGCACACTACTTCTGAGCCGAAAACAGAATTGTTATATTTGCGAGGAGTACTTTAAAGTAATTGTCGGCCAATGTTTCAACTAACTCGTTGCATCACTGAAAATGTCAAACGAAAATCACGTCATCCAGAATGCACCGCGTCATTTGTTACTTGCGCAGTGGACCGCATAAATTACTGGTCGATCTTCTACTCTTGACGCAGAAGATATTGAAGAGAACCACGCTCGCTCACAAACGCAGTTACCGTGTTGCCTGCTCACTCCACACCTCGCCGTAACCACTCGTCGTACTACGCTGCACCACCGTGCACTGCACGATAGTAACCGCCGCACGACTTCACGGCGTCCATTTGCGATCCACGGCCCCGTCGGCCCCGTCGCGTTCTCGCGCGTGCGCAGACATTTGCCAAATTTTTGCCGAATCTTTGCCGAACTTTCCTTCAAAAGTTCGGCATTTGCCGAACTTTGCCGAATCTGAAGTTCGGCAGATTCGGTCCATCACTACTAGTCATTCAGTTCTTCGGGTCATACTTACAAAGTATGAAATATGTTCATTTGCAGTTTAGCGAAGGTAATATAAAGCAGGACATGACTGAATTCATAAAGATATAGTTGATCTCCAACTATGTAGGTTGCTCACCAAACAAGCGTAATGCACTGCAACGTCTTGCCAAGGCCCATTTCATCTCTGTCGAAAAAAATTACAAAAATCAGGCAACGCATAAACAAGAGAAACACTGACATAAAAAATCTGTCCAGATGAATTTGCAATAAAAAAAAAGCTTAAGGCATAACCTCAAAATTCGTAAATCCAAAACAAAATTGCTTTACCTTGCCCCACCAAGCATCAACTTGGGCAGTTCCTAAGAAAATCTGCTCAAGCATGCATAGACTGCCAAACTCGGAATTACCTAACCTCCTTTCGGGCTGCTCCTTTGGGTCGGGAGTCAAGTACACCCCCTGTAGTCACTAGCAGGATTAGAATGGTAAGGAAGTCCTTCAGTTGGCTTGCCTCCTGAGCGAGCTTCCTACCTCGGATAATGCTTGGGCATTTCGTAAGTCTTGACCACGCACATACAATCAAAGCACGACGAAAGGCAATCTGTTTGCGCTAGAGGCCGTGCATCCGAAAGGAGGCCCCACAGTTCTCATCCTGTCAGTGACTAATGGCCACGGTGGTGAACCGGTGATTCCCTTTTGAGATGTACAGTATGATGCTACAACACCGGCAAAAACTTTCCAGCTCGTCAAGAATGTTTAACCCACGCCAGGATGGCCCCGCTGCCGTCGAAGGGCCGCATCTCCATGATGCACTCGTAGAGGAACACCAGGCCCTGCTGCTGATGAGGGCGCAGACACCTGGCCAGAGATGCGTCCACGACCACGTCCACCACGGGCAGCTGCTTCTTGTTGTGGGCCCACTGCACAAAGCTCACCGTGAGACCACGAGCAGGCACTCTTCAAGCCATCTCTATCTGCTACGGCTGTGAAGTAATGGTGCTCTGGTACTAACGTTGGAAAAAAGTCCTCGGGAAAGCTTCTAAATAATAGTGGGCTAAGAGCCTGCTGGGCGTGGCAAGTACCCAGCATCTTATTATTGCTCCGCAGCCTACGAAGTTGCGGCACTAGCCAATCAGAATGCCGAAGAATGAATCTTGAAGCAAGATGCATGAACATAATGAGTCACATCCCAAGTTTCTTAAAGTGTCCGTGACTATGGCGAGTGAAGAAACTAAGACTCTCAATGAAGGGCCTGTTCGAGGAACTCTTGCAGCCTCTGCAACCTTCCTGCACTGTGCACGAAGGTTGCAAGAAAGACAAAGCATGAGAAAGAGCTAGCATTTCCCCTATGGTATTGCAGGATGTCTATAGCAGCCTGACTTCCGATAATCTGTAGAACAGCAAAAACCTACTATGAAACTACTGCAATCGAGTGGAGGGTGCCTCCTTCACGCTGTTCTTTTGTATAACTTCTTTTCCATCTTTAAATATTGTTATTTTCTTGAAAAAATGTAGCAAATTAATAAGATGATGTCTGTGTGTATGTTAAGAAACACAGACAAATTTCAGTCAACTTCCAACAAACTGATTGTGCAAAGCATACATTTTTCTTGACATTGAAGCTTCTTTTAAAGCGTAGGTGTCAGACACAGACAATACATTTTTAGAAACTGCACAAGTTGATACATAAAGTTGAAGGCAAAAAATCAGGGTCTCACTGCCCTGCAAATTTGGTTTAACACTGAGGTCAGCAAAATATCTGTCCACTTTAAATCTTGACAAAGAATAATGGAAAGCCTAAGATCAAATTGAGTACTGCAATTTCACAGGCTAGAAATGATAGCGATGATTTGACTTCACTCTACAACCAGGAAGCATACACTTTTACACGGTGGTAATTTTTTTTTTTTGATTCCCATTGTAGGTTATCTTTTCACAATTTCTTGCATTAGCTCTGTTATTATAGCACTGAGTACTGCAGCATGAGTTTTAGTGTTTTTCATAATCCCATGTTTTACAAAATATTAGTTTCATGTGTTACACCTCATGCAATAATGTCTGAATAGTGATGTATGTGTATAAATGCAAATAAAGAGTGTTGTGCAAATATTAAAAATTTTGAATAGTAGTTTAGAATAATACAGTCGACTCCTCGTTAATTTAAACTCTCGTAATTCAAACTTGTGGATAATTCAAACCAACATGCAGGTCCCATCCTATGCGTCTCTATGGAAGGAAACTACTGATAATTCAAACATTCCTTTATTCAAACAAATTTTCGGCCCTCCTTGAGTTTGAATTAACGAGATTCGACTGCACACTATTTATTAGAGAGACAAATGCATGACCATTTTGTGACGTCATGAACTTGCGCGCAGAATTTAAAATAAATCTCGTGCCGTCAATATTGCTCTGAAAATTTTTATTTTTTTTCACGTAAAATTAATTTTGTGACATGTGTGTCCCAACTAGACTGTTTAAAACAAAAACAATTTTTTTCTTTTCAGGAATTTAAGAAGAAACTGAAACTTTGTGAATGTTGATATCTACATTGCAGTAAAATTCTTAAAATTAAACTGTTACTGTTATGCAAGAGTATATGTTAGGCAGAGATTCCCGGACAACCCGCATTCATCATTTGTGATACTTTTTTTTTATTATTCGAGATTGAAGAGATTATTTGATATATAGCAAGGTTTGTAAATCCACTCAATTTCAATTAAATATAGCTGGGCATTTCTATAGATTACGTTTAATGTAAAATCTGTAGTTTACTTGCCATTCCAAGGCATTGGGCTTTCTCAGGTAACAGTTCATAAATGTAGTTAGATTAAAGTTAGCTTCTAAATGGACAAGTGGAAGCTTGGGAACAACCTGCACAAGTTTAGCTGGGTTTTCGTTTAAGCATGATGCAACCGTAGTGAAAAGATTAGAGAAACTATTTGATTTGAAAAGATTCGGCCAAAACCACTATCGCCTTTAAGTTTGATTAAAACTCAAAATCAACTATTTGCACAAGACTAGAAATATATAACTAAATTAAACAGATTTTAATGGCAAAGTTTCACACAGCTGTAAGGAAGCAACCACTAAAAATCATAATTTGAATTTCAACTGCTGCTTCATCAAATAAATAGAGCTGAAAAGCAACGCAAATACTGCACAAGTGAAAGCCCAAGCTCCGTCTTCTTACACTGCCCTGACAATTACCTTGATATAGGATACGTAACCTATGAAAAGGTGCAATTGCCTGACACCACTTCATCTTCCAGTTAGGTTGTTCGGTTTTTCTATGGGAGTGTAAATGCGCACCTGATGCGTGTGACTTGGTCGAGGCATCACCAGGGAGTTTGGCGTTATGATAGGCGTTGTAGGTCTGTGAAAACTCTTGCGACTTGCACCACTGGCTTCCCCACCCACAAGTGGGTTTCTGAATGCGGGCACTGGTTTCACCAAGTCTTTAGGCCTGTCTGCAAGTGGTGCTGCTGAGAAAGACAAGGAAGTAATGGTTTTGTCATTCTACAACATCCCTGATGCCTTTTTGGTTTCTTTCATGTTTTCCAGGAATGGTTGATTTTCAAGACTATTGCGATAGTTTAGCAGGTTTGGCTATCTTCAAGTATACAGTGTCCCAAACATTTCTCATCATTCAAGCCACCGGAAAAATCGGCCATTAAATCAAAGGAGCTGAAATTTCATTTGGAAGTAGTATATTTATTGGTTGTTTTTTACCTGGTAAGATTTCCAAGAGCAAATGTCTTTGATAGCTATATTAAAGTGATTATTCTTCATTTTCAAAGGACTGGATACTGTTTAGAAATACAAGATGTCTGTTCAACGGATACAGTTGTGCTTCTAATTTTCATCCAGGTAAACGTGACTGCAAAAATAGACCATAAAAAAAAGTTTCTTGAAGGATTACTCAAACTGGAAATATTTGCATTTGCCAAAGTCCATCTGCTAAGATGTAAAAAGTCAATTTTTTCATGGGACTGTGAAGATACACTTTGAGTGGCCAGCAGACTTGCAGTTCCGAGTACCCACTAAAACCACGCTTGTGTTTTTTAGAGGGTACACTATAAAATGCAACTCCTGAAGGCAAGAGCTTGTCTACCTACTAAAGCTAAGCATGTACATGTTTGCAAACACGAGTATATATTTTTCCTCTCAATGAATCAACACTTATGTAGTGAGCTTTTTTATTTATGTTGTTTTTATGGCTTGAAACTTATGGCCATTTGCAATATTCAAAGGCAAAATAACTGAGGTACTATAAAATCAAGAGAGCACAAAATGCAAATAATTTTATATATTCAAGGCCAAACTGAGGTACACAAAAATAAAAAGAGCAGAAACTGCAATGTTTATTTGCACAGAGACCATTAGGTGTCCAGTTTATGGGTCACAGTTGATGGCAGAACATGCGCCACTATTAGCACGGGTCGGGAGTCTAATTACGAGATGTATGACTTGGGGCAGCAGCTCCTGTGCTTTTATCGTCTGGCACAAATCCTTCACTGAAGCACCTTCCGGAAAGGTAGTCCTCTGCTGTTATAGGTCCCTGGATCTGGAATTGAAGAATCCAAGATGAGGCACCTGAAGATGCATCAGTGTGCCATTTGTTAAAAGAATTGTCATTAAATGTTTTGCAGAGCACCATTAGTGGCATCATTCAAAATTTAAGACAATTCAAAATTGTTTTATAAACGGCCCTTATTCACAATCTTCAAGGAACAGTTTTTACAAACTTTTTCCAGAATTTTCAAAAGAATATTTTTTACAGAACACAGCTCATGTAATTTAGGAATTCTTTAAACTGAAATTAAGGTTTGCATTGACAATCCAATCGACAAAAAAATGGGACATTACACATTTTTTTCATTCAGTTAATGAACTAAAAGAAAAAAAGTATAAAGAGGGCAAAGCAAAGTGAACACAAAGCCACCTTTAGAGGTACACAGTGAGAAATGGCAAAGTCTGCAAATGCATTTTCAGCTTTACCATCCCAGGTGTTGATCCTAAGGCCCGCTTCAGATGAGGCAACTTTCTCGGCAATTTTGGGGTTGCTGGCGGGTTGTTTCCTAGCTTTCCCTAGATCGACACAAATTGCTGAGATCGGGTCCGGCTCGAAATGAGCGAGCAACCCGGAGCAACTCGAAGACGTTTGAACCGGAAGCAGGCCAATCAGGGATGCTATACTTTCACGTGCAACCCCGTGCCAGTGATGATGACAACTAAAGACTTGGTTCTGGTTCGAAATTGATAGTTTTTAAAAATAAACCATTTCAGAAAGATGAGCTAGTATTCTCAACGCCATCTTAAGATATAAAAACATGTTTACAGTGCATAACTGCGTGTCAAAATAGTGCAAGAAAACTAAAATTTAATGATCATCATGACAAATTGCAGCAATTGGTTGCTGCGTGTCAAAGCGGGCAGCCTGTGTTGCTGGTGTTGCGATAACAAGTTGCTGGGAGAAATTGCCCCATCTGAAGCAGGCTTTACTTTCACTCATAGAGCCACACCACTTTCACTGCTCTCCTTTGTACAGCATTTAAACAATAATCAATGTATAAGGTGTATGAAATGCCGAGGCTCTATATAAAATGGGCCAAAAAATTGGCGCCTGCACGTAGCAATATAAACTTTTCGTCAAAGGTGTATTTCCCAGGTGGGTTTTACCTTGTAAAACAAGGTGTAGCTCCCTTTCTATAGAAGATAAAGCCGAAAGACTTGCAAGGGTCAACAGCAGACAACAAAGCAGACGACCGAGTCAAGTGAAGGGGCACGTTTGGTGCACATTGATGGATGGCGCTACCTTCTTGTTCCGGCACGCACGCCACAGCACATAATTCGCTCCTAAACTCATTGCTTCATAGTATTTAGTATTTTGCAAAAGCTTTGCACCTTTCAATTCTTGTATAATTCGTCTTCCCAAACAATTCGTCATAAAGTCTGCTTAGTGATTCAAACATATTCCACTCTGCTTTTCAAGAGAAGCATATCTTTACACTGACCTTTCCACATTCGTTTCAACATTTCTAAGCTTAGGGGCATGACTCGACATGATGGAGGCACTTTTCCTCTTGATAATGCATGTTAAATTAAGCCAAATCTTTTAGCAACCGGTTGTGCAAGAACTTCACGAATGCGGGTCAATTACCAGTGCAAACGCAGCTTTGCAGAGTGAACACGATCCGAGTAACAGACGACAAACAGGACAGAACAACCTTCGTGCAAGCAGCAGCAGGGGTGTTTTGCGCCTGCGCGGTGCTTCAAGGAAGGCACCGCAGCAGCGCCGCCGCTGAAGGAACGGTACGCACTCCGGTGTTCCCGCTCATACTCATCGCGATGGTACATAAATTTTTCTTGAAATGCTATGGCAAGCGAGAAAGGTCACATTGATCGCCACACCATGCGTAAAGTCCCCTAAACTTTCCATATTATGAAATTTACTAAACTTTCTTGGTAACATAGGCAAATGGCTGCAGTAGATAGGCAACTTGTTCCTGGTGGTGCTAACATACCTCACATTCCTTGCCTCCGACTTTGAAGTGACTACCCTCTTCAATTGACTCAACATCAGTCACTTTGTAACCAAAAGTAGATCCCAACCTAATAATGGAGAGAAGAGTAGTATCAGTCACGCACATTGTCTGTACCACATACTAGACTCTTCAAATTTTCACTGCTTGCTCTATAGTGATGGACATGCTTAGAGACATGGGTCCTCATATTGCGTCATCCCTCATTCCACAATTGCTAAAAAAAAAAACGCATTTGCTACTTCTCCGCACTAACAAGGTAACATGTCGGGGTCCAAATTCACAACTCCAGTGGAAAGATGTTTCTAGCTAAAAGCCGTTTACAATCCCCTGTAATGCCAGAACTAGAGCACAGCTCTTGAGGAGGAGGAGGAAGAGTACTGAGGGGAGAAGGTGAGGTCCCCCGCTACTAACATAGGTGTGGATCAACGTGTGCTTAACACAAGCCGCAGAAAATGCACATCTTTAGTGAGAGCGTCGCGTGTAAATTTGGCGGGAATATGGCAAGGCAATTTTTTCCCCTAACTTTAGTGGGGAATTTTTCCCACTGTATTTAGCGGGGAAATTTTTCACACTAAATTTAGCGAAAAAATCTTTTTCCACTGCGGGGAAATTTGTTTTGCTAAATTTAGCGAGGAATTTAGCGTCATCGTCGTCGCCATTATTATCGCCATCGCGCGGTTACGCCACCGGCGACGCCACTCGAGCCGGAAATGGGCACCTAAGAGCTGCGCTCTACAGAATCAAACAAAATTAACCAAATTAATTTCCTATTCACCGGCATTTCTTTGCTAACAAGCTCGCTATCGGCGGACCACTGCGCGCTTCTGGTTTTCTTTTT
>JAZHYW010003984.1:0-22656 GCA_037355805.1 Ixodes ricinus
GGCGGCATAGCGCACCACTGAGCTAGGTTTCAGACGCCATGTTCTTCCCAGAAGTGGCGCGCAACACGTGTCTCGAGCATTTCCACAACAATGAATGGCGCCACTTTTCCCAGGATAGAGAGTAGGGGCTTTAATAGGACCCCCTTCATGACCCTCTATTTGCAATGCGCCCGTAGCTCTGGAGTTTGGGAATTGCGTATCTGGAGGGCGAAATCGAATATTCTTCGGTCGCGTTTCGGCCACGCGCCGTTACGCCTTTTCGCGTGACTCGCAGACAAAATTACATTGGTGGAATTAAAGTTGTGAAATAAGCCAAGAAAAACTCAAAAGCTACAAAAAAGTTTTTTTTTTCCGGCGTTTTGATATAGGACACTGAAAACGAGAGCTGTATTTTCTTTCCTTTACGTAAACTCTTCCTTAGACATTTCAGGCGCTCTGCACGCGGGTCGTAAAAAGACGCTGACACGCGCCCGTAACCGACCGTGGCTCGCGCAGGATTGAACGCTGCAGCGCCGCTGGATTGCATGGTCGCGCCTTACGAATCCGCTCGCGCCCCCTGGCCGAGAGAAACGGGCCTTTCCTTCGCGGAGCCGCGAGATACCGTTTGGTCGGTGCCGAGTTGACCCTAAGAACAGCAATGCGACGGACCGAGCCAGAGGTCGGTGGTTGCGGAGGGAGAGCCGGTTATATTGAGAAGCCGTGACACCGCAACTTATCTCTCGCTGGGTTGTGCCGCGACCGGCGCCATCTGAAATGGCGGTGACATAGAAACCCGAGAGCGGTGCGGCCGGCTATCTTATCGCATTGTTTGCAGAAGCTGCCCGCGCGTCCTGTTGTTCTTATAAGGGTCGCAATCGGAGACAAAGTTGCCCAAAGAAGAGCCATGTACGCGTTCTTAGCCTTGTTTTGCGTATATCCTTTCGGCCGGCCTCCGAGGCACGAATAACTCGTCCAAGGCTGCACGCGCTCACTTTCAGAGGCTGGCTTCCGACAATGGCCATTTCCCCACGTAGAGACGGCAGCAAGCGAGCCAGCGGCACAGAAACTACCCTCAGGGAAATCGAATGAATGATTAAATGAATGCATACGAACATAGTCACTGACTATATTCACCAACAACTCATAGATTGATTTTGTTTTATTGTTGCAAATGACTGCAGATAGGCGTAATCCTAAACCTTTCAAGCTTGGGAGTGGTGTACTTGAAGAGAAGAAAAATATTTTAGAAAGCAATATTTGAAAGCTCCGTCCAGATCAATTACGAAGATAGCAAAATCGTGCACCTTTTAATTTTTTAATGAACTCAAACCGAAAGTGCTATTTAACTTTCTCTCTTTCCGCCTCATCGATCACGGCAATCATGGACGAGCGCGCGCCCCTATCTGCTAAACGCGCGATCATTTTGCGCCGCGCTTGCCCCGTGTCCTTTCTCCGCGTGCAAACACCGCGTGTCTTCTTAGTTTGCAGTCTAGAGGTTTTTTGCGTGACACAAGGGACAAAACACAAGCGAGTAGACAGTTTTAATTAATCTTCTTAGTTTGGTTGTCTTTTTTTTAGCAGTGTCTTACATAATCGGCTTAAAATGTTTTTTTATAAAAGAGTTACGTAAAAACAAAAGACGTGTTGGAGACTTTTTTAGGCGACCTGAGGAATAGCCCAAATTTCTTGACCACTCCCCAATAGGGAGTATTCACTGGTGGCCATAGTTGTGTGCGTGAATGCTGAGCGCGTGCTTATGTCGAGCTTCCACACTTCTTTTACAACGGTCTAAGCAGCCTATCAGTATGAGCTCGTTTTGAGCACGCACTCTAAACAGCGCCCTTAAATATGGCGTCTAGTGAATACCACCTATACAGACCTTTTGCTAAACTACCCAATCACCGAGGAGAATGTTGGAAACGTAGTTGCAGGCGCTGCCCGCGCTCGCGTTATCTGTGTAAAAGGTTCGAAGTAAATAATCAAAATAAGGCGGCGATGAACGCGCGTGGAAAGGGCCATTTGTTTTGGGTTTTTGCTTTAGAGCAGTCGCTGCTACAGGAGGCAGCACGCGCAGCGTGTGTATAACATACACTCGCGCACGCTCATTTGTGCTCGGGTAATTAAAAAAAATCGCTGCTAAAAAAAAGAACTGGTTTGAGTTGTTTTATTTTTGTCTTTATGCAACTCGCGGCATCTCTAATTTCATAAAAATATGTGTTCGCCATCTATATCAACGACAAAGAGAAGCGAGAAGGGAGCCCGGCATGGGGGGGGGGGGGGGGATTTTCGACGGTCCTTTCCGTATACTAGAAGATTGTTTTCGAGATTAAATTCTTAGGTTTTATAACGCGCTCCTACGCGTTCGGGACAATAAAATAAGTATCAACATTGTAAATTCATGCAGCACAGAGGACGAGGGACCAGATGAGGAAAGACACAGACACAGCGCTCTTTATTCATCTGGTCCCTTGCCCTTTTCGCTGTTTTATTATTTTCAAATATGTCATACCAACTCGGCCAGGCCTTAAATTTAAGATCGATATTGTGGTTCTCATTGAAAGCTCAAACATTCACTGGGTTTCTTAATTCTAAGATGACTTGAAGGCGAAAGCCGAAGCGCCGATGTAAACGCGATAGCGAACCTCCTAAGACAGCGCGCTCTCTGACCACACACTTTTGGCGCCGTTTCATTGGTACCTTTCGTTTTGGTACCTCTCGTGTCGCCGACGTGTTTTCGTACCTTTCATGTCGCCGACGTGTTTTCGCTCAGGGACTTTGAAGGTTGACTGAACGATGAAACATATAAAACGCCCTAAGAAAAGCAGGGCGTATTTTGTTCGAGCTTCTGGGGCCGTGATAGCTTTTTCGGCGTTCTCATCAACCAATGCCACAATCTCATTGCCTGCAGTGCGATAACGAGATGCTCGAGACCCTCTACGTCCTGCGTTTCTTGATCTGTCAGTGATCTATGTACGCCCTTTGAATCGGGTGGCGGCTCGCGGCACCTATGAACTCCACGGGAGAAAGCCAAAGTACCCGCCGGCAGTCCGTTCTCGTTATACCTTAATGTTTAATTAAAATCGGGGGTGAAATTGCCCTCACGAATCTTTATTTTAATTTGGAGCCTGTTACGCACGCTTTTTTTTTTTCTGAGCACAAAAACAATTTTGCAATCAAAACAACGCGAAAAAAAAAAGGCTGTCGGCCCGTTGTTTAAAAATTATACCGGACCGTAGCCTGATCGTGTCGGAGTTGTGGAAGAGTCACCTAAAAACTTCATTGGTGGACTCGGAGCGGTTTTGGAGCTCTTTTTCGATGGTATACCTTTTTGGGTGTGCAAGCGCTCTATCGCATCTATATACCGCACCAAAGGCGTGAGCAGGGTGCGCCGTTGGATCGCACCATATCCACGTAAGCTCGTCCGGTGTCTGGCGGGACGAGCGTTTCTTCCGAGAAGGCCGTGTCGGGCACTAAATGACAACGACGCACGAGACACAGACGAGGCAGGACAGGAACTTATAGCGCACATCTCGAGGGAGCTTCCGCTATTTTCGCTTCCGTACACCGGCCGTGTAATTCGAGCTTTCGCCGTTGTTTGAGAAGAGGGCGCGCAAGCGCGGGACTCTTCTCGGAAAAAGGTTCGATATTATACACCGAATAGCCGAGCGCTGCGCGGTTTGGGCAAGAATTGCCGATTCTCACGCGCATCTTTTAAACCGCCCTCACAGTTGTCGTACATCGTACGAAAGAGGCGGTGTCCCCCGCAAACAATACAAAAATATCCGCGGACATTCCTCAAGCAAGTTCGGAGAATGTTTGCTTTAAACCCATGTACGCTTCGGCCATGTCTGCAGAATACAGTACACTAGTTGCATGACCAATATGACTGTCATACGAGGAAGACCTCAGGAGTGTGGCAGCAGACTGTCTTCTGTGTGTCTGACCGCGGCTTTAGAACCCGCTTTCTCGGCTCCGTGTTTTGAGCGGCAGATACTGCTCATATGACCGTCGCTCGATCGTTAATCGGTACTCAGGACGAGGAGAAATCCGCGGACGGATGTGTGTGACGTCGCCGATCGGCCCAACTCCCTCCTGAGCACCGGCGATCGTCACACGGACCAAAGTGCAGGAGGGAGTGATGTCAGCGTGTACCGGTCAAATTTTTAGCGGTTTCCGCACACTCAGACTTGGGCCCGTTACTCAAAAAAAGTAATCAATTACAATTAGAATTACTTCACCTGAAATGTGACGGATTACCGTTACAATTACTCGCCGTAACGAGTGATCGATTCATTACTTTGTTACTTTACCCGATTAATTTTGCATTTCCCCAAACAGACTCGCTAAAAAGATGCAATGTCTAGTGCATTTTTGCGGCCCGGGATTTATTGCCTCGTCTAAAATAGAACGCGAATAAAAGGCACTCGGTACAATTTGTCACATTATTTTAAGTTAATAAATATGTAATAGGTCGAATCATAAAAATAATAAACGACTTAATCTGCCGCTCGAGATAAAATTAATCCTGCGCTGTTCGACGGAGACGAAGTTGGATGACATGAACATGCGACGAATACATTTAGGTCACACTCCTTATACATCATGCGAAGGACAGTCTGCATACAAATTCGAACACGACTCACCGTGAGGTCCATGATTCGAATGGCGCATGGCAATGAGTTCATAAATAAACTTGGCACGCGGCATTCGAACCATGTATATTGCAGTGACTCGTGTTTGCAGACTGTGTTTCGTATGATGTATGAGCAGTGTGACCCCGAGTTTACGAAGGCTGGTGGAGGCACATATATAATTCGAAATAAGCCTAGTTCAGCATCGAGCGCTGCCTTCCGTCATGCTTTGGCTAGATGTGCGCGCTCTAAGCTTACGCCAAAGTGATACTGAAGGTAACGCTTCGGAGTAAGCTGAAGGCGGGAGGTAGCAATTAGCGTTAGACACGACCGACGAGGAAGTATATTCACTTAAGCGCAATTTGTCTGAGCTCCAGGTAAAATTGTAGTTGAAATTGAGAATTTTGAAAACGAAACAAAACCCTCACACGCGTCAAGAGGCGGTCGTTGAGAAAAAAAGCATGACCGGTATTCTCTGTCTCGAAGTTGGCAATTGGGAATCCGCGTACGAATTTTCGCTCGCGCACACCGAGAGAGCCGTTTATTCGACTTCTGTGATAAGGAGACTCGTTAATCGATGTCTTTGTTCGTCAATTGTTCATTTAAATGTGCGTTACGTATAACCACGAAAAAAAATAAGACAGTTACGACATCGGCTAATGAAAAAACAGTTAGGGCGCAGGCGAGCTGGTGTAGGTTTACCATTTTGTTAGACCACCTGAGACTGGGTGGAAGAAACACGACGACGTCGGCAGCAGAAGGCGACACAAAGAAGTTTCCAAAAAGCTAATTTATGAATTTTTAAAACACACTTTCGTCGCAGCCGTGAAAACACTCAACTTCTCCCTTTTCTAATCTGTAATTTGATGTATACACGGACACAACGAGAAATCAGTCAGAAATGTGTCCCGTCAGTCAAGGCTAATATCTTCCGCATGCCCAAGATAAATAATAATAATAATAATAATGAGTTGTTATTCTTCGAGCTTTTTAGTCGCGCCTTCGCGAGTCTCCGTTTTTTTCTACAGATCCGGATTGATGGTGACGATTCCGAACGTTTTCGATCGTGACCCTGATAAATGCGGCCGAGACGCGGCAGCCAATAGGTGAAGACGTTGGAAGCGATGGGTTTCCCTAAATAGAGGACCAACTTCCGAAACGACTTCTCGTGGCACGGGCGAGAATGAAGCGGTTCCAAGAAGAAAAAGTACAAAAACAAACAAACGAAAAATACATCGTAAACGAGAAATGTTACGAGGCAAAAAAAGAAAGCAAGAACGCTAGACATGCAAGTGGCGTGCTTTCAGCTGCCTTTGATATCACGGAGGAAGGAGTAGGATGCATGGGGCGGCGAAATCACGTCCAGGAAGTTATTCATCGGCTGTGGATATCACGGCGTCGCGTCGTCGCTTCCTAGACGAATGGATGCCTTTTCTATTTCCTTATCGCTTATTTTTTTATTCTTTTCTTCAGTTTTCAGCTCACTCGCTGAATGTGTCCGTCCAGGCAGGGTGTCTTTTCCTTTTTGACTCTGCAAAGAAACCAGACAGAAGCATCAAAGAAAGGAATGCTGCACTCTGTCTGTTTTTGTTTTTTTTGTTAGAGGACTTTTAGTTAGTGGGAAAAGTAGAATTTTTTACTTTCATAAAAATATAAATGTTGTGTATGTGTTTGTGTGTGTATGCAACATAAAAAAGCCAATACGGCCACCCATTGTGCGAAATGGACTGCTCAAAAATTTACATGTATGCGTTCTGTGCGCCTATAAGAACTGTCTCCATATGTATGGGCGCGCACACGCCAACGCACACGCTCTTGGACATGCAAGCAAACACCACGCTCGCGCCTTCTCTCTCTCTCACACACACTCTGGGGTCTAGGACTTTTTGGTGTAGGGCAGTGGTTCTCAACCATTGATGTTTCGCGGACCCCTAGTGGATCGGCGGAGATGACGGAGGACCCCGTTCGTAGTGAGGGGAAGGGAAAATATAGGTTAATTAATATAATGATTTAATAAATGGATACAACTAAGGACTAGTGTGAAGTAGACTTCCCTTATTGATATATACACGTGAAAGCTCACCCGAAAATGGGAAGGTTTCTTCTCGATCTGAGAAAATACAACTTTTATTTCCGGTCTTGACTGATGAGGTTGGGCTTAGCGGACCCCTGGAATGCCTTCGCGGACCCCCATTTGAGAACCACTGGTGTAGGGCGTTTCGGTGCAGGACGTTTCGGTGCGGACTTTTCGGTGCATGGACTTTTCGGAGCACGGACTATTTCGGTGCACGAAATTTTCGGTGCACGGACTTTTCGGTGCACGGAGACATTTTCGGTGCACGGCCAATCAAAATCACTTTTTTTAATTTTTTAGACGTAATAAGCACTATTTTAGCTAAAAGTTTATTTTTTCGCACTTTATAATTTTTTAGACTTGGACATCCATTTACGGCCACTTACTCATATACCACCTGAGTATGTTAGGCGCAGTACCATCCTGCGTGAGGATTGAAGACGTTGGACGTTATGGTTCGTTTGTCGGTGTCTCTTTTCCAACGTACGCACTAGTCGCATCACATGTCTCGGGTAATTTTCAACAATCTCAAGCTTCTTGCTGTTGGGGCCTTTCCTACACAGATTACCAATAATAATGCCCACACCTTTTGCAGAAATGTATCTACCCAACGCGTAAACACGATGTGATGCGCTCTAGTGCGTACGTTGGAGAAGACACACCGGGAAATTAGACAAAACGTCCAACGTATCCAGTCCTACCGCAGGATGGTGCTGTGCCTCACAAACTCACCTAGGGCGTATATGAGTAAGTGACCGTAAACGGATGACCAAGTCTACAAATTTATTAAGTGCAAAAAAAAATCACTTCTACCTAAAATAGTGCTTATTACTTTTAGATAGAAAAAAAAACTCGTGATTTTGAATCACCGTGCACCGAAATGTCCGTGCACCGAAATGCTCGCGCACCGAAAAGTCCCACACCGAAAAGTCCGTGCACCGAAATGTCCGTGCACCGAAAAGACCGCACCGAAACGCCCTACACTGAAACGTGCTACACCAAAATGTCCGAATCCCACACTCTGATATATTCACACAAACGCTCAAAGGAAAGCTCACGCACGAGCATATAATATACAAAAGGCAAACGTACGGTACGCGACATTGTTAGCGCAAAGACATGAACGATTCTTTTTTATTTTATTTCCATTGTCAGGTTCCAAATTTTACCTCTTAGGTGAGTGCACTGCGATCACACCGCTAATCCATGTCAGAAGGCAGTCTGCAGACGACGTGTTTGTACGACAGCCCCGTCACATCGGTCATAAAGAAAAAGCTGTCTGCAGACCGAAGCATACAAATGTATAGACGCTCTGCACACGCGCCAGATTACAGCCGTCATTGCTGACCTTCTCTCGTCTTACCGAGAGACCGAGCCACTGATTAGAAAAAAATAATAACAAATTAAGGTATTGAAACAGTCTTTTTTCAGTATTAGAGTTTTTTGTTGAGACCTGTCGCTGACAGGTATCGCAGGAGAGCAGTTGTAGCAGTTGTGGCGGAAGATTCGTTTTCCGATGGACCTAGTAGTCGGCATAGGCCGAGTTCTTCTTCGGGAGGCAGCTGAATCTCCTCTTTCAGTTGCTTCCGTTCATCTTCATACTGAGGACAGACCAGCAAAGACGTGTCCTAAATCTCCTCTAATTCTGCAGTTAGAGCAGTCTGGCGATTTGATTCTTCTTATGCGTTGTAAGTATACTGGTTAGTGTAGGCCACCTTTAGACCTATTCTGTGGAGCACAACTTGGCGCCGTCGAGTTAGACCGCGAGATACACAAAACATCAGGTGAGGGTCGATAGCTCGTAAGTATGTGCATTGATCAGTGGCGTCATCCCAGAAGCGAGTGGCTGAAGTCTTCCCAGTAAGTTAATATTTTCTTTTTTGTGTCTGATCTAGTAAATGGAGCTTGGAGCTGGTGAATTGAGTTTTGAGCATTTGTTTCTACAGCGTGAGCCATTCCGTTGCCTGGAACGCCGCCATGACTTGGGACCCACTGGATGCGTAATGAATGACCTGCATAAACTGCATCCCAATGTAGTTTGGGAATGTCAAATAACAGCTGACCATTTGGGCTTTTCTTGCATGGGCGCTAGAGGGATTGAAGGGATGTTTCAGAGTCAGTGGTTATTGTCCAAGAACGACCAGCTATTGTGAGGTTGTATCTCATAGGGCTTCACGAATAGCTACCAGCTCGGCAGCTGTCCACGACATCCTGTGAGAGAGGTTGTAACCAACTTTCATGGAATGCGCGGGAACTACTATACCAATGGATGACTGGTTGTGTATTATGGAGGCATCAGTATATATGTGACACGAAGAGCAGTGATCAAAATTAATATAAGACAAAGATAGCTGTCGAACAGCGACATTGGGTAGCATCAATTTCTTGGTAATTTCCGTAAGAGTACTGTATATTTTGATAGGAGGTAATGACCATGGAGTTGTAGAGAGTAGATTGTGATTTTGAAAAAAGGTTGGTAAAATGTGCGTCTGATCAAGGATCTCTTGCGCAATTAGGTGTAGAAGCACCACTCCGGGATATTTGCAAGGTGATGGACGTGATTCCGTGTAAGATGCCGCAAGTGATTCCGAATGGTCTCCTGGGTACGAAGAGCTGCTATGGAAACCTGGTGGGACTCTGCTATAGTGTCTAGTGTGCATGTACACTTAGGAACGCCTAGACAAACTCTTAGTGCCTGTGCTTGTAGTGTCGTTCAATCGACAATGTAATTTAATCGACGATGTAATGTATCTAGTTTCTCTCGTCGAGGATCAGAAACTTCGTTGCAAAATAACAATAGCCGTGTTCATCGACGTTCGGGGAGCATTCGACAACGTAACTCATTCAGCAGTTTTGCAAGCAATTAAACCAATTGGTATTAATGGTCGTCTTTTTTACTGGATAGCTGATTACCTTCTATAGTAGAAAAATATTTATGCGGACGAAAGAAGGGGACGCCACACAACATGTGCTGAAGAAAGGCGTCAAACAGGGCGGGGGTTTGAGTCCTGTGCTTTTCAAAGTAGCTCTTATTCGCATTTATGAGGGTGTCTGAAAATCTACTCACATCACGTGTTACGCAGATGATATACGTCTCTTGAAATCTGCTATTTCACTTAAGAGCATACAGACTCGATTGCTTGGTACACTCACTAGCCTATCTCAGTTTCTGGCAATGTGTGGACTTGAAATATCACCTGAAAATTCTGCCGCTATTTCCTTCACACGGATAAAAATGGATCGATACCCGCTAAAAGTGAATGGTACTAGAATTTCTTATGTCCCATCTCACAAATTTCTTGAAATATTTATTGACCGCGGCCCAACTTAGAACCCCCAGTTAGCCCATCTCAGGGTCAAGTTATCTACATTTACTAGCCTTGGCCGGTTTATAAGAGGAACAACGTGGGGAACTTCGACAAGGCGCCCTTCTTCGCCTGTACAGTAGCTTATTCGTTGGCATTCTTTGATACTGCCTCCCTGTAACGCATGGCCTCAGTCCTACCAACATGAAGAAGCTTCAACGTGCAGACTAACAACTGTTTATTTTCTTCTTCCTCATCTCTACCCAAGTTTTGGAATACTAAGATTTGCCTGATAATTCTTAGAGTTAAAGACTGGACGATTAATGTCATCTCAGACAATTGTATACACCGTGTTTTAGAAATCATGGAAATAAACCGGGATGATGAATGTCTTTGCTGACAGTTGTAGACATTTTATCGCGATGGTATGTGCCTATGCTGTGGGTACCTGAGAGCTGATGTTTGCCCTGATGTGCTGCGGGGTCTTTTCAAGTAATTTTATTTCGTTTTCGTTCAAAGCTATTGAGGGCTCACTGACGCATGTGCCGTGCCTTTCTGAATCCATGTGAAAAGCCTACATGATTCCGCACTTGATCATGTCTCGTTATCTACCTAAGATGATGGTAGTTCCAAATAGAGCTTCGCAGCTGCTTCTTGCGCATTACGCTGCAAGGTTGCCACGTGCTTACAGCTGCCCGCATGTCTATTTGTGCTCTCTTCGTTTCTCGTTTAGACATCTCTCCGTTTGTCCGATGTGTGATTTTCAAGACGTCAGGTTATTTTGTATACCACGCCTTCGATACATTTAACGAACTTGTATTTGTGTTTTACCCGACACGATGCTTGACCCTTTGTGATGTTTTCCCGCTTTGTACACTTTCTTTCATAAACCTTTTAGCTTGAAAGTGGCGGATAAGGCAACTCTGGTTTTGTGTTTTTTGGCTATCTTTCTTATCCTATGCGAAAAACATTTGCCACTTTTCCAAGTGGAACATCCGTTCTTGGTACGCAACTCAGATGAGGTGATAGAATTTTTGAAAGGAACGCAACTCATCACCTCCTTTTCAAAGTACTGTGATTGACATGTATTACGACCTCCCGCAAAGAGGATCACTAGAGGCAGTGAAAGGATGCATCGACGCATACGGCACTGTAACGTTTCAAAATCAGTGTGGGACCAACACAAGGGATTTTTGAGGTTTCATACGAAACTATTTACGCTCTCTACACGTCATGCCAGAAGGGAAAGCATACTAGCAGAAAGATGGAATTCGCATAGGTGTATGGATAACACCAGCCTCATGGAACATTTACCTTGCACGAGGCCATGGAGAATTACAGCGGTTCTTCCAGGAAAATGGAGATGTGCGATTTTTCAGATACGTAGACACTTTTTTCGGTATGTTTTCCGAGAAACAAAATGAAAAACATGGTGAGCACAAAGATCATGAAGAAGTTCCAGAAAGCGAACAGAGGGCTGGAATTTACATTCAAACCACCGGAAAGAGGCAGCCTACAGTTGTTGGACATCAACATGACATCTGGGGATAGACATATGTTCTGGATGTACAAGACGAGGGGGGATAAAGATATACTGCCGTACGAGGCCAGGCACTCCGAGTTAGTAAAGGGAAGCACTGCCTTATGATGCGTCTGGCAAGCCATAAGAAAATCGTGTTCACGCAGAGTGTCAGGTGGCCTACGAATACAGATAACTCGATTAGAAGCAAGAGGTTACCCGAAACCCCTAATGGTGGTTAGAGCAGAAAAACGCATAAATACACTCACAGCCAAAGGTAAAACCACGGAGACAATGTAGACCAATATTCAGTTGTGCAGCCATACGTCCACATTTTTTCGCACAGGATGGAAACTATCACCAAAAAACACGAAGTCAGAGTGGCCTTATCAACCCTTTTCAAGCTGAAAAAATTATGCAAGAATGTGAACAAACTGGAGAACAACACAAAAAGGAAAGCATCGTTTCGAGTGAAACACAAATGCAAGTTCGTTAAATGTAAGGAAGGATACATTAACGATGCCACATACCACTGACGAGTGGAAAATCATACATCGTACAGATGGGAAGATGTCTAAATGAGAGACCAAAGCCGGCGTCACTCTGCTTATACATTATACAAAAGATAGTCTACAAGCAGATTCGAACGCGAATCACGTGAGATCCGTGCTTCGAATGCCGCGTGGCAATGAGTTAAAGAAGAAAACTTGGCACGCGGCATTCGAACCACGGATATGTTGCGCTGGCTCATGTTTGCAGACTGTCTTTTGTGTAATATAATGAGAAGTGTGACCCCGGCCTAAGAGAGCAGAAATATGGATGCGGGCAGCTGCAAGCACATGGTAACCTTGCAGCACATTGTGCAAGATGCAGCTGCGAAGCTCCACTTAAAGGAGCTGTGCAACAATATTCAGTTGGAATGTTTTTCACTTTACACGAGCTTACTGGCACTGGTGGGACTCAAGGATACTCGCACGCGACGCCACTGGCCAAGAAATTCCTTTGTTGCGGTGTAATTTCAAGGACAAAAACGATAATTTTCATTCAATCTCTCCTTTGCAAAATTTGATGACGTAACGTGGAGGTACTGCGATCCGCAGTACCTCCAATGACGATATTTGAATGCGGTTCATAGATTGGACCCGAGCATTGCGTGGGCACTCGATTTGGGCTCGTGATAATTACTAGCTCGAGAAGCATTCGGGTAGAGGCCCGTGTCCAATCACTGCAACGACGACAATAGCCGAGCCATAACAATGTCTGGAACTCAGCGCGTGTCCTGTGCTTTGCCAACCCCAGCGCGTGGCTATGATCAACATTGGCGGCATATATTCGATCCCAGGTCACGTGGCCGCTTGTTCTGGCTGCGAGTTGAGGGGGTGAACGCTGCTCGTTTTTCTTTAATTTTTTTCTGCGACCTCTATTGCGTGGGGTGAAAAACGAACGCGTATTTCCTAGGTCATTAACGTCAGGGATCCGTTCTAGGCGGTGTTCGCGCAAAGTACAAAAAATTGTTGCATAGCCCCTTTAAAGGGATAATGAACCGAAATTTTGGGTGGAAATTCTTGGTCGCATTGGCATACATAGCATGTCCTTTACTTCTAAATGACGTTGTTTTGAGCGAGAAGGCGTATAAAATTGAATAAACACGAAAAATACAATTTTACGCGACCCCTGGTGAGCGTCGTGGAAAGCTCGCTTCGTGACGTGCGCATTCTCATTCGCCTCAAAAGACAGACGGAGCCAAGCCAAGCCAGGCGCTAAGCCGGGTGGCGTTTGTTATTGTTAGTACCACGCGGGCTCTGCCCCATATTTTGGATTTCCGCGACCTCGGCTGGTCGGCGTTCGGCATTGCCTTTTGCGATCTCTTTACTAGTATGGCGACGTATAAAATCGTCGGCAGCAGCAGTAGCAGCAGCCTCAGCAGCCGCAGCAGCAGCAGGAGCAGCAGCACCAGCAGTTCCGCGGCATAACTTCCAAAACACCAGTACCAGCCGCTTTGAGAACAGCCGCCGAGCGAAGAATCAAGGCGAGCACCAACGAACGAGGAGAATGCGCGGAGGCACCAGGGGCGCTGGGGGCGCCGAGAATTGCCGAGAATGCGCATGTCAGTTCCGCTACGCCTGCTCTCAGAAGGACTTGCTCGCGCCGGCGGCTTCCGGCCGAGGATTCGCTGTTAATTCAAAGAAATACAATAATTCTGGCACCATCCGTCGGATTGAATATCGTTTTTAGGTACAGTACCATCCCGTGAAGCCCGCTCGGGCAATAATTATGAGATTTCAAATATCGGTTCAGCATGCCTTTAAGTCTGAACTCCATGGGACGAATTTTGCGACGAATAACTTACGAACTTCACCCGACGGCAGGCTCGCTTTGCGCGCGACGTAGCGGCCACTGTGCTGATGCATCGCGCAGAGCAAAAGCCGCCGGGCGCAATTCGTCGATTTTTCTCAGCGTATTCGCCCATAGAGTTATGTATTCGCCCTATGGAGTTCAGTTTTTAGAACTGCCACCATCTTAGATATATCGTGGGACAAGACAAAGCGCGAAATCATGAAGGTTTTTCACATTGCTTCAGGACGCAGGAAGTGCGCGAGCCCTCAATAGCTTTGAACTAAAAATAAATAAAATTACTTAAATAGACTTAAATAGATCAGAGCAAATATCAGCTCCAGGGTACCCAAAGCATAGACGCACACCGTCGAGATCGAATGTTTACAAATGCTAGCAAAGACATTCGGCATGCCGTTTTATTGCCACAATTTATAAAACATCGGTGTCTACAATCGCATACGATGACATCAATCATCTAGTATTTAACTATAAGGGTTATCTGGCAAATCTTCGGGGTTTTTAAGAACTCGGTTATAAAAAGGAATAAGAGAAACAAAAAATAAACAGTTAGCTTGCGCTTTCTCATTTGCGTCATGTTCATGTCTGTCTATCATATATTTTTCTTTAATTTTATAGCTTAAGGGTTTGCTCAGTGTAACTTCGCAACGCGCATACCTCATAATTAAACCCTCAGCTCGCAGTCAGAACAACAGGCCACGTGATCTGAAGTCGGTTATATGCCGCCAATGGTTCTAGCATAGACGCGCGCTGAGTTCCATGCATGGTTAAGGTTCGGCTATTCCCATCATCCCAGCGACTGGGCACGAGCCACTATCCGAAGCCATGTCGAAGCGTTGATTCTCACGAGCCCAAATCGAATGACTACGCAGTCCTCGTGTCCACTGTATGAGCCGCATTTAAATATCGTCACAGCGGGGATCGCAAAGCTTGATGGCTCAATCCAGGGGATCGCATTTTTGGCGTTGTCTCCGCAGCTACGTCATCAAGTTTTGCGAAGGAGAGACTGAAAGAACAGATCCGCTTTTATCCTTAGATTTAGACCCTTTCCCACCTCTCCTGTGCAGAGCCACCCTGTGCAGAGCCAAATCCGACGCTCTCATGGCGGCAGTGCACAGCCTCTCCCCACCAGAAAGAGCAAACTCCTTCGAAAGCATACAGCAGAAATCGGAAAAGGAGTTGGTCCTTTTACGCCACCTTCGATACATGAAGTCGAGGGTGCTTGATTTGGGCGCGCTTCGTCTCCTATAACAGCAATTCGAAATTTTGAGACTGCCACCAGATGGTTCTGACTTTTGAAAGAGGTATATTCTACTGTGACGAAGACGCTTCTTGGTCAGTGACGTTATGTACGAGTATGCTTGGGTCCCACTAAAGCCAGTAAGTTGGTGCAAAGTGACAAACATTCCTAACCAGACAAGGTTGTAACACACCTTTGCAAATGGGGGCACACAAGGGCGCACACTGCAGCCAGTGTCTGTCGTAAGCGTGACTCCAGTCTAGAATTCCCTTCCTGCTACACGTCTCGGAGAATGACGCAACTCACTGATTCAACAACACGTAGTCATTTATTGACCGTCATCGCCTGCGCCGCGATCCCAAGAGCCCTGGAGCAGACGCTGAGACGGCGTTTTATCAGCGGCGGAGCGCCGCTCGCGTGGACAATTGCACTTTGCCTCCTTGCGGTAGAAATTACTATGGACGATTTTGCATGCGGGTCACCTGGTCCAACGCTCTGGATCTCCATGTTGCCCACATGGTCAAGGAGTTTATCCAGGATTGTCAATCCTTTAGGGTGTTAGAAACCCCTAGGAAGGGCTCAAAGGGAGGGAGAGGGGAGGGGGGGGGCAACCTGCTAGGTTATTTCAGCTGGATCACCACAGATTCCGTACAGTGATGGGAGAGACCCGTAATTGTTGCTGGCAATGGCATCAAATCAGGCAAGTCTAACTTAAGGAATCCTTTAATTGATAATCTGGCATATTTCTGCCTTGTCTGTCGCATCAGTTTTTGCGTGAGTCGATCAGACTGCAGTTGAGATGGCTATTGTTAAATGATATTATTTAAAATAATGTTGGCGTTTACTTAGTCGTTTTCTCAACATGACGAGGATAACTAGCCGGCGTCTCCTGCACTCGGCACTTGACAAACCAGGTTTTGTGCCCCGTCCCCCCTCCCCACGCAGGCGCACCGGCTGTATGCTCCGTGGCAGTAATCAGCCGTTAACAACGCTTGCCGATTCCTGTCCTCTAATCGCTTACGGAATTGAAACTACATGGACGTCCTCCAGTGCTCCCGCCTCCAGCGCGAGCTTCCCAAGTTCGATAACGTTTCAGCGTCTCGAGAGCTTCGAACGTACACACGGAGTTAAAGCACGGCGGAAGGCAACCAGCGCGTTCTGGAGGACGGGCAACCGAAAGAGACACCCTGCCCTTTTCATCCTGTCAGCGACTGTATAAGATACTATGCGGGCAGAAATGGAGGAAGAGGAGGAGAGAGACGAGAACTCGCGGGGGCGCCAGTGAACGCCGAGTTCTGACTGGAACGATTAGTGGGTAGAGGTTAAGCTATAGCTGTCTTTATCTCCACTGCATTCTTCGAACGCCATTGAACGTGGAACGCCGGCGTTTGGTGTTTGCGTTCGAACGTGTTCGAACGTGCTCGTACGAAAAACGCAGTCTGAGTTGTGACATTAAGCAATGCAAAACGTCACGCTTGCATTGCTTAATGTCATAACTCAGACAGCGTTTTTTTGTTTTTTTTTGTCTAAACCTATGTTTTGGCATCGTCATTCGCTGAGCTGCCCGCGTAAGTTGCGGTGATTGGCTCTACCAGTGTTGTACGGGAAAGTAGACACAAGGTTTTTTTAAAGTGCTGCAGCCTCAATTGTTAAATAACTTTTTCCAAGTTTTTATTTTAGTAAGACGTCATTAATAGGGAACTAGCTCTGCCATCGAAGCTATCTGTACTGCTGTGTTGCCGGCCAGAAACTCGCTCAGCCAGTGATCAGGGCAACACACGTTGTCCAACACAAGTTGCTGCTGTTTTTGCCGTCGAAAGCTGTCATACCGAGGCAACATTTTCGTTGTCGTCAATGTTGTTCTTCTGTTGCCGCGATGTGACAGGTTTATCGACAACACGGGGAGCGAGCGAAAAGTTCCCCGGCTGTTGGACAACGTGTTGTGTTGCTGTTGCCGTCGTGTTGCTTCAGTGTGACAGGTCCTTTATCCCCTGTAACACGTGTGCTTTTCAACGAGGGAATGCTTATATTGGTGAAACACAAATAGTACACCTCACATCACCAGCAAAATGCTTTCTTTGAGTTCGTCTTTGGCTTTGTCATTGCCTTGATTGTAGTTCCTTCATAGTTAGCATTTTTGTCCACCTTGTTGGGAACATAAAACGTGGACGCCGGCTCAGGACAGCATTGAAAATTACTGTGATGCTTACCGACAAATATCTGTTAAGTAGTGCCTATAACATCATTTAAATTGCCCACAGAGCTCCTGAGGTCTAAAATATATGCCAGAATACATCTAAATTATGTAAATAATGCCATCTTTGTTACGAAAACGGATGCAAGCAGTTAGCTACGTTGGACGGGTGCAACCACCTTTCGCAGGGTTGTTTTTGACAGCCCACCAGCTTGTGATAAAGCTCAAGCCTACGTTCAAATTCATTTTCATCGGCATCGTCATTCGCGGGCAGCTCAGCGAATGACGATGTCTAAACATATGTTTAGACCAAAAAACGCTCTCTGGGTTGTGACATTAAGCAATGCAAGCGTGACGTTTTGCAATGCTTAAGGGATTCAACCGCTATTTATTTGTACCCTTTTCCTCATAGATGGCGCAGAATTTTTCCGGAACAAACGACTTGCATGCTCGCAGCTGCGCATGCAGGTCGGGCGCTCGAGGTGGGCTCGGGCCACGGGCTGTTCGCCGCCGATCTCGAGCTAGATCTTCTTCGCTCTGCGTCCGCCGCTGCCGGAAGCGGCCAGCAGGCGGCGCGAGATACGAGCCAGTACATACGTAGGTTACAGTGGCTTACAAAACATAGAATAAGCTCTGATTTCCAAATAGAATCGAAATTCCATCCACGTTCGAAATTATCGAAAGCACAGGGTGCGGCGTTGCGGCCGTTTGGACCACCACAATTAACACGCAAACGTTGTTCTGCAAAAAAAAAAAAAAAAAAAGAGGTTATTTTTAGAGCTTATTTTCAAGCTAGAAAGCAAAAAAGGAAATAAAGTGGGAGTTTTGCACTTCCTATCTCCTATATGGGCCTGCTCTTCGTCAGAATACTTTTTGAAAAACCACTCCCAGGATCTGTGGAGTAAAGCCCATCTATCCTGGGAAAAGTGGCGCCAATAATTTTTGTGGAAATGCTCGAGACACGTGCCGCGCGCCACTTCTGGGAAGAACTAGAGCCACTTAGAGCGCAGCTCATTTAGTGGCTCTAGGCCGCTCATTTCAGTACTGCGCCAACAGCTGCTTCCAAGGGCCGCTCGAGACACGGACCTCGTGCACTGGCGCATTTGACGCCCCTTGCAAGACAAACGCAAACACATCGAAGGGCTTTAGTCCAGACCACCGTGGTCCAGAGAGATAAAGAGGAATCGGTGGCCAAGTGCAATAAAGAAAAAAAGATAGGTGGCCGAGTGGGCTAGAGCACACCAGCTCGGAGCACGTGGAGGGAAAGGTCGCGCTGTATAACCCAGGTAACCCAGGGATCCTGGGTTCAATAGACCTATTGCTGTCTTACCCAAGCATCAAGGAGAATGCAGGGCTTGGTGTTCCACGCGCCGCACGTGCTGGCCTCAGCAGTAGTAACTTTTCCAAAGCAAAAACCTAAAACAAATGGCATCTTGCACGCGCGTTCGTCAATGCTTTCTTTTGGTTATTTACTTCAAATCATTTATACAGGAAAGGCGTGCGCGTGTGGCGCGTGGAACACCAATCCCTGCATTCTCCTTGATGCTTGGGTAAGACAGCAAATGGTCTATTATACTTCGTCTCACCTTAGTATGGACTATTGTTATCCGCGCGTGCTGAAAGCGCGAGCTACTCGCTTTGAATGAAACCGCGGCGGCTGCACGAGCGCTCGTGCAGCAAGTGTTCTAGTCAAGGCAGTCAAGGCTGGCCGCTCGCGCTAGCACAGCCTTCGCGGTTAGTCCATGCTAGGGTGAGACGAAGTATAGCGTGCCTCAATGGCCTTCTGTTTAGGGTGATGCCACCCTTTGTAGTACCCGATGCCGACAGCACGCGCTCACAGAGAAAATACAAAGATATCGCCGGAAACAACATGTCGCCGTAGCACAGTCAGCGCCTCGAGCGCGTGCAGGGACACGCTCTTTCACGTGCTTCAGAACAAAAAATAAAAAGAAGAATTGGAAACAAAATGGCCAGATGTCATCACCCCAAGCAAAGCGCACATGAAGGCACCCTAGGTTCAATCCCCACCCCTGCCCGTTTCAATCTGGATGAGCATCGTACCGGCGTGCGGTCGTGTATCACTACTGCGTGATTCACGTTAAAGACCCCAGGCTATCGGTTGTACTGCACTGGCTGAATTGCTCGTCTACAGCTGAGAAACAGGTCTCCCGTTGAGGCAGACTATGTTATAGGCTGTATAAACATACACACAAATCAATTTGTTTCCAGACAGATACGGTAGCACCGATTCATTAGATCGTGACATAGTAAGATCACTGTTGAAAGAGGTGTTCCTAACAGACAATAGCAAAGTGAACTTTCGAGGTTATTTATGAAGACACTAAAGTTATTTAGAGGTTCATTTGATTTTTCCTAAAAATTAGAAAGGTGAAGAGAAAAACAAAACAAAAAACGTACGCCTCATCTTCGGTAGAAACGTATTTTCTACCTATTGATGGCCCGTTTTTTTCTTAGTAATCCGCAAAACGGGAAGTGTTAAATTTACGAAAGAAAAATTGTTTCGGGCGCCAAAACGCGAACGTCAAAATTCAATTGGCATCTCAGAGTAAGCACCTGTTTGTTGGTTAAGAAAATATATTGCAATAGTGCAAAATAATAGAAAGCATGCTTCTTTTTTGTTTTTCTTATCCACTAGCCACCAAACAAGGTCTACAGAGAATGAAAATATCAGAAATAATGTTTCATAATATAAATGTTGTTCGAAATAAGTATTTTAGCCTTCCTTGCAACTCATGCAACTATTTTTTTTTTCCAAATACATATTAGTAGGGTGCCTTCAGGTGCGCTTTGCTTAGGGTGGAGACACCTGGCCATTTCGTCCCACACTTTTATTGTTATTTTTTGTTCAGAAGCGCGTGAAAGAGCGTGTCCCGGCACGTGTTTTTGGAGCTGACTGTGCTATGGCGACATTTTGTTTTCGTCGATTTATTTGTGTTTTACCCGTGAGCGCGTGCTGTCGGCATCGGGTACTACAAAGGGTGCATCACCCTAAGCAGAAGGACATTGAGGCACCCTACATATTAGGGTATCTCTGTCCAACCCTGCACGATCTTAGGGTGCTTACGAGCCACACTTGTAGCGTATGCAAGCGTTTGACCACGCGCGCTAACATAGCACACACAAAAAAATCGAATCAACAAAAGTCTCGCCTTCAGAGCCTTATCAGGCCTTTCGCTAGGAGTCTGCTGATGACTAGTTACACGTGCAACACGTGCTGGCGTCTACAGTCACATAACTGCTTGAAAGGAAAAGTATATTTTTCCTATCTTATGTTGATTATTTACTTCTAATTACTTATATAGAAGAAATGAGCGCGTGCAGTGCATGCACTTAGTAATGATTTTTTTTAGAAAATCTTATTTTTTGGTTTGTGCGGATAATTTACGCATCGCGGGAAGATTAAACTCTGAAAATGGGACGCCAGCAGTTGGAATAGAGCGCGAAAATTTGAGAGGAGGACGTCAACTGGATCAAAAGATAAAAACGAGAGAAGACATTTCTCTATGAGCGACGTCCACCTGAGCCTAATATTGTCAAAACAGGAACTTACGTTGTAAACACCTTTAGCATTTATTTAATTAAAAAAGAAGCTGTTAACAAAAAATTAAACTATGGTCTTTTTTTTTTTTTGCTGGCAAGGGTATTTTACAGTTTCACTTACATAGATGTCACATGCGTCCACAACGTTAGTCCTATTTGTTTTGACGATATTAGACTTAGGTAAACGTCGGTTGATCCACTGCACAATGGCGGAACAACCGACATTGCGGAACGTGAGAATCTGAACCTTTGGGTGATAATCAGAAATGCAGCGAGCGCAAGCTTGTTTATACCTTTGACTTGAGCTACCGCTGCACGAGTACTGTTGCAGCTCACGTGCAATCAAACACAAAGAGCTGACGCTTGTATCTATAATTGTGCAGAAATTCCACAGTTTGCAACAGAGGCCAAACTTTCGGAAAGGTCCATTGAGCTTGCCAGAAGCATTCTTCGTAGCTTGAGCGTTACATGTGACTCCTGTTTTATGTTTTCCACCCCCGTACACTGAAGGAATATTTCCTCCGGAGGTCCACTTCCGCTACCAAATAAGATGACATGAGCAGGTAAGGAGAAGCTCAAAGATTATTCCCAGTGGAAGAGGGTAAAAACACAAATATGGCTGTTGTTTATTATGCCCTAGTTTCATAGAGCGACAATTAGAAATAACCAACACCAATAAGCCTCAAGCAAAGGACACAATCAATCTCCGCCCCTGCCCGTTTCGATCTGGATGAGCATCGTACCGGCGTGCGGTCGTGTATTACTACTCCGTGGAGCACGTTAAAGACCCCACAGGCTAGCGGTTGCACTGCAC
This sequence comes from Ixodes ricinus, assembly GCA_037355805.1. Lineage (NCBI taxonomy): Eukaryota > Metazoa > Arthropoda > Arachnida > Ixodida > Ixodidae > Ixodes > Ixodes ricinus. Next base: position 21,673 of record JAZHYW010003984.1, read on the forward strand.
TGGCTATATTGCTCGTCTACAGCTCAGAGACAAGTCGCTAGTTGAGGCAGACTCACTTCAGGCGGTATAAACATACACACGAACACAAATGAAGCACGCACACAAAGGCATCTTTGACTGCTTGCTGTCTCTCGGTGCTTTTGAAGTAAGCACGAGCGATTGTAAGCCTGCCAAAGACACATTCGCGTGCGTGATTCATTTCCTCGACGCGTGTCGGTGTTGGTTGTTTCTATTAGTCACTCTCGTTGGACTTGGGCATGAGCAAGCTTCGCGACAAAGTTGTGGAACATCGGGTCGGTCACTTATGGGCACGTTTCTTATTCTTTCTTGCAACGTTCAAAAAGGGCCGACTAACGGAGCCACCAATTGTAATTCTGTTGTGTCTATATTTATACAGCGGGAAGTTAGTCAGCTCTGAGGGTATCTGGTATTTCGTGTGAGATGAAAGACAGTGCAGTATACCACTGCTTGTCTGACGTCTTTAACGTGTATCACGCGATAGTGATACATGACCGCACACCGGTACGACGCTCATCCAGATTGAAACGAACAGAGGCGGTGGATTGAATCCACGATCGGTGAGCTTTACAGCGCGAGCTTTCACTACACGTGCTACTGATCCACGAGCAACGAGACATCGCGGTCGAATTCGAGCTTGAGAGAAAAACAACAACAGCAACAGCAAGAAAATCTCCGGTTTGAGGTATTTAGTACTAGTGTCGCCATCTCGTTTAACAAGTTAGAAATAAAATCTACAGGGTGATTTTATTTACACAAATACGCAACTACAGCAATATTTTGCTGTCTCGTCATGGTCTTAAAATTAAGATTAGAGGCACCCCTTGTACGTACGGCCAAGCGTTTTGTCACGTTTGTCTTCTAAATAATTGTATTTTCAAAAATGCTTCAAAACGCGTTCAAAACAGTCAAAACGGTCATATTTCAGGATTTTATTAAAAATCTCCAGCGCTCTCAAGGAAAAAT